>JACEFZ010009123.1:0-14569 GCA_014155875.1 Cepaea nemoralis
TTTTTTCCGGGTTTTTGTTCGATCCCCTGGAGGAGTGGGATCCGGACCACAGATCCAGATAGTTCAAGTAACATAAGTTACGTAATGTTCTCATCACAATATGTTTTATGATTTCATCATCTTCTTCATCTTGAAATCAGATGTCTATGATTATGATTAGTAAATAAATGTTGTAGTATTGTAACTCATAGTTCTGTCATTATATTAATTCCAATTGTGCATACGTGTTGTGTGTTTACATTGATGGGGGTTCACTTAAACACCAAGGAAGGGAGCAGTCAGGGAGAAAAACCTGTACTAGGATAGTTGTTAATTACACTTAATTTTAGACTTAAAAATCTATCCTAGCTAACCTTTTCTTTCCTATTCCGTGGCGAATATTCAGCACAGTTCATTTCAATTTTGTAACGAGCCACTTGGAGCTGTACATTGGATATTCAGGCTTAATCTATAGTTCAGCCATATAGATTTTGTCCCTAGTCAATTTCTGACTATTTGGGGTTGCACGCCAGTGAATATCACTTTCATCTAGGCAGTGGCCACCTCGACTTCTGACAGATTGGGCTTCTCGTCCGGTATTTGAATTCGGACTTCTCGCTTTCAATAGACTCCGGTACTAGACCCTAGACATACGATTTTTAAAAGTTAACTCTTGTAATCTTCAATCATCAAAATAGACTATCATCAAATGTAGCTACTTTTAGTTGAAGAAGATACAGAGTACATATATAACTTTTCAAAAGTATAACAGATAAGAACTTATGAGAAAAATACCATCATCTATCATTTAGTGTTATCATTAATCATTTATTGATAATTGAACACTTTAATCATATTTACATTGATGTGTTTGATGATTTAACTGCTTGACTGATTTGAAATTGTATGCTAATATATGCCATGTTCATTTTGACATGTATGCAGTGCATTTTAATGTTTATTTAGGTAAATATTACTGTTGATTACAGTGTAGTATATCTCTTACACTTACTTCACTGCTGTCGCCAGGTACTACTTGAATATTTTTTTTCAGTTGTCTTTCACTGCTGAGGCTAAACTATACACATTGGATAAGGTAGACTGTCAGTAGTTAACTCTTGCCATTCTAGCTTATATCTGATGTTTGATATATACATAGGAGCTTACCTGAATATAGTCATTAGCAATTATGGTCTTGCTTTACCGGAATCTCGAAGAGGACATGAAGGTGTCAGAAGTCGGGGTGCCCACCGCCTAGATGAAAGTATTATTCACTGGCGAGCAACTCCAAATAGTCAGAAACTGACTAGGGACAAAATCTACATGGCTGAAATATAGATTAGGCCCATGAATATCCAACGTACAGCTCAAAGTGGCTTGGTACAAAATTGAAATGAACTGTGCTGAATATTCGCCAAGGAATAGGAAAGAGAAGGTTAGCTAGGATAGATTTTTAAGACTAAATTAAAGTTTAAGGACAACTATCCTAGTACAGGTTTTTCTCCCTGACTGCTCCTTTCCTTGGTGTGTAAGTGAACCCCACCAATGTACACACACAACAAGTATGCATATTGGAAAAAAAATATAATGACAGAACTATGAGTTACAATACTACAACATTTATTTACTAATCATATTAAACATTGGATGTTATTCAAAATGATGATGATGATATCATATAGATAGTGATGAGAAACATTACGTAACTTGTTACTTGATCTATCTGGATCTGTGGTCCAGAATTTATGTACGGAGGGGAAAGGGAGGGTATGTCATGATATGGCTGGCAGGCGACGATCCGATGGATTAAACGACAGAACAGTTATGTGCAAAGTGACGGTCCTGTGATTTTCAAAAAGACAGCGAACGTGTCTTCAAACACTGGCCGTACGTATCGGACGAAACGGAGAATCACCGGTGCCCGGGAAACATCGTTTATCTCCGGGAAGTTCGGAGCTAGATCAAACAGTGATCGCGTGGAAATACGGTGAACAGAGTCCTTTGATCAAATGGAGAAACACGGTGGAACAGGGGATCGTCTTTAGTAAAGACGGTGATCAGTACGGTGTACGGAGATCAAAATCACCAGGGAAAAAGAACAAAGGCTGAGGGTTAAGAACAAAACAAGTGACGTAGTCCAGCCAATAACTTTGGACTGAATTTAATGTTTTACAAACCAGTTGAAGATTGCCTTTACAATAGGCGGGTGTGGAGTTAATTGAGTGCCGAAATTGAATATATATCACTAAGTCTAAGTTGTGTAGAGTCGACCCGCACTTTTCCTTTATGGAATTAAGTGGTATAATTCTAGGTCGGAATTAGTAAATAAGGTGATTATATATATATATATATATATATATATATATATATATATATATATATATATATATATATATATATATATATATATATATATATATATATATATATATATACAGAATAAAAAGCTATCATAGGGATTTTCGTGTGTAAACGTAGTATAGAGAGTCGACAGCATTAGGCTGAAGAGTGATTTAGGTTGTGTAGAGTAAGGTGTCTGTACAGTCAGAAGGATACGCCTATACTAGGAGTATGTGCTTTGCTTTAGCGTGTCTTTATTTTACCTGGTATAGGGTAGAGTGCTGCACTATTCTGTCTTATATAAGAATATAGTTCTAGTAGGATCACTAGAGGTTATTTTCTGAATATAGCTAAGTACCTACATTCACATATCATAGGTCGGAGTTGCGGTTCTCTCACAAGCTGTTGTTTTACTCAACAGGTTCCCTACACTTGAATGTGAAAGTGGTTACCAATCTGAACAGAAGTAACTGGTCAGACTAGGGTGAAGTAATCAATGATATGAAGCTGTGAACCATGTTCAACACGAAGGTCAGATTAATGTGAATAAATATGACCAACGAAACTAACTGCATCACTCTACGTGAGATGCTCAATGAAGGTATTTACTACCATTAGCAAATGACGACCAGAAATATGTAAGATAACCATACAGAAAGAAAAAACGGGCATTAACATTTTTTTTTTCATGAGTGTCAAACTTTAGTGGAAAGACTATATGTGGTGAATCGGTTTTTATCTTCTTTAATACCATGAATATATTACCGAACGTTATTTTGTGTGGGAAGAATTAAAAGACCATAAGTAAGTGAAGCAAACATTGATGATCAGATATTCATGGAACTATAATAAATTCCCATTGAACGGATTTATACATGTGATGTGAATGACGAAAACTAACAAAAATAAATCCGTGGATACTATATTATTTACGAGTTTATATACAGCGAGAAAGAAAACCATCACCAGTCAGAAAGACGCAGCCCTTGGTGAGATATGTCCTGTTATGTGAATGGTTGCGTCGAATGGCTGTATGATGATGACAAACTCTGATGCTGATCCGATACTAGATTATGTCACACATTTAAGATAGATCACCTCACATATATTCACACACCTACATTGCACCCTCAACTGACACTTTTCTGCAATAAATGTTTTATCATTGTGTTTGAAACCCGTGTTAGTGGAGGTATGTGCTGAAGGAACGTGAAAGGGGGTATTGTCTGTTCGACAGAAAGAGAGAGAGAGAGAGTTAGTGATTAAAAGACTTTAAAAATAAAAGGGGGGTATGTAGACAAAGGTCCACCAGCAGAGGAAAACCTAGACAAGGATAATTAACATATGTGCTTGTTGGTTCCACCTTCCCCCCCCCCCCCCCCCCCCCCAATGACGACAAGCGACATTAATGGGGGAACGTCTGCGGGATATATATTAGTGACCTTTAAGGAGAACACGTCCATGGGATATATGGTGACCTTTAAGGAGAGCACGTCCATGGGATATATGGTGACTTTAAAGGGGAGCATGTCCATGGGATATATGGTGACATTACATTTATGTTAGAGAAATTACATTAATGTTGGGGACATTACAGTGAGAAAGATCCAGACCGGGTCAATGTGGATAGGTTAGTTAGTTAGTTAGTCGACAGATCATCCTCGTTGCACATCGAACCATTCAGTCCATAAGTGCTCGGATCCCCTCCTCAGAAAATCCCGCAGCGTGTAGCGGCTAACGACGCCAGTTCTGTGTTGGTTTATCAATCTTCTTTGGCTTCCTGCGTAGTGTTCTTGTTTGGCCACCCCTCTTTTAAATTGCTGCTCCCGCAGTCTGGCTAGTGTTGTAGATTCACAGTCATCACTTGGTTCTCGCAAAAGTCTCACTTCTCGTAGAGCATTCAGAATGTCAGCCTGGTCCATGGCGCGTCCGCCCTCCACAGTAGCCTCACTTGCGTGCTTGTCAGCCCGCTCATTTCCTTGTACTCCCGCATGTCCTGGCACGAAGATGAAACTAATCTTTGCCAGCCGAGACCGCTTCAGAGGCAGCAACCATTCTCTTCGGATCGACCCCTCCTCTATCCTCTTGATCATGTTCATTGAGTCGCTAAGGAAACAAGCCCTAGTGAATGTCTGTGTCTCGAGCCATGTTATTGCTTTACTTACTGCCATGACTTCCATGGTCAGGCTACTTGTGGTTTCAGTGAAAGCACCAGAGTCTTCCTTCACAATTCTCCCTCCGGCCCGAGCTGAAAAGGCCCATGAGCTTCTCACATGTCGGACGACCGACCCATCTGTGTAGATGACCGCGTCACCGTCTAGCGAATTCTCGAAAATCAACGCTTGTACTTCAGCCTCAACAGCAGCCGGATCTTCTTGTCTGCTTGACCGATCCACGACCGTCCTCTTTTTTACCTGCTGCCCTTCACCTTCCTAATTTCACTATGCAGTGGATGTTGTGTGTTTGCGTTAATTCTGAGGTAGGCGCGTGCCCTGCAAACTTTTATTCTCTCTTCAATGGTTGGAAAATCAAGAAGGTAGCGCATCGCCCTGCATGCTGCATCTCTTGTACATCCAAGAATAATGCGCATAACTTCATTCTGTATCCTTTCCATCCTTTCTATCTGCTTATGGCTGAGAGTCAGGATTGCCATTGCATACTCCAAAACAGACATGACCAGCCCCTCGTACAGAAGACATAGATGGCACTGCTCATAGTTTGCTGCCGCCATCACCCGCATCGCTGCCAAACCCCGCTTGGCCTTTGTTATCACCTGGTCTATGTGCACATTATAAGCAAGGCTTCGATCAAACCGTATCCCCAGGTAATTCATTGCCTGCGTTCTTTCTACCGACTCTGAACACAGCATTACAGTTGGTGTTGGATTGTTGACAATATGATTATTCAACGAGAACCAAGCCACTGTTGCCTTTGTTGGGTTGACCATTAGCCCCAGCTTCATCACACCAAGTACTTATGCGATTGAGTTCGGTTTGTAGTTCCACAGCAACCTCCTCTCTATCCTTACCCAGACGATACACTAAAACATCATCGGCATACGACAATGTCCTGCCAGGTCCAGTGATCTGCTCACTGGTGATTCTCACTGTGTAGGCGTTGAACAGTACCGGAGATAATGGTGATCCCTGTGGTAGGCCAGGATATATTGTTGTTGGTTCCGAAGTCCAACTGCCACATCTAAACACTACTTTCCGTTGGAAGAGGGCTGCAGCGATCCAACTAAGGAGGAATGGACTTAGGTTTAGTTCAAGAAGCTGAAACATTAAAAAATCCAGTGGTACTCTGTTGTATGCGTCCTCAAGATCAATCGCTGCAGCAACGGTTTCAGTGCTTGACTGGAAACCTTCATAGACATCATGGGCAAAGACTGCTGCATTGGTCCAGGTTTCTCTTTTTGGACGGTACCCACCCAGGGTAGGTGGGAAAACATCTTACCTCTCTAGTTGGCTTGATATTTTCCTGGCAATTACCTTCTCCAGCAGCTTGCCTATTGTATTCTGCATGGTTATAATTCGATATCCCTGAATTTTTTTGTGGTCTTTGTCAGGCTTCGGCAAGGGAATCAGATAGCTGTGTAACCATTCCTCCTTGATGCTAGCCATCCCTATACTGTTGTTGTACATGTCTTCTAGTTTCTCAAGCTCATTGTCGGTACACCTATTTATGTCGTCGTATCTTATGCCATCAGGACCTGGAGCACTGTTTTTTGATCGTCGAAGCACAGCCTTGATTTATTTCACTGTCACTGTGTCTTCCTCCGAAGTGTTCCGGGCCTTGCATCTGTCATAGGTGACCTCCTTGGCCAGATTTCGGCCTCCCATGTCTGTCTGGTTGCCCTGCTCAAGGTATCGTTCAAAGAGGGCTTTGCCCTTGTCCTCGTCAGTCCTCTGCCAGGTGAGGTCAGCACCTTGGAAGTCTGAAATGCTCTTATTCTTGACTACACCACTCATGCTTTTATATAGTCGCCAGAACAATTTCAGTGACTTGTCTGTGCTTACTCTTTGACACACCTCTGCCCATTTTTCGCTTTTAACCACCTTGACCAGTTCTTTTTAAATAGCTTACTTTTGTGTGCATCTCTCTTTCTAAGTGCAAGCAGGGACTAGGATGACCAGCTCTGTTCTTCTTGGCATTTTGCCATCTCCTTACAGCACTACGCTTATCCACCCAAGCCTTCTCCACCTCGAAACTCCACCACGGTGGCTGCTCCCAGCTTTTTTTCCTGCCCTGAAACGTTCTGCGCTTGTCACGTCTTATTTTACTCACCACATTTTGCCCTGTACTGTCATACTGTAACTCTTTACCTTTAGCTTGTGCTGCCTGGTTCTGCCTTTCTCCACCAATATACTGCACGGGTGGTGGTCGCTGCCATGGTGTCCTAGGACACCCCATCTACACACTGTAGTGAGTGAAGGTGAAACTAGAGCCAGATCAATAGCATTGTCCTCATCGCCTGGACGGCTTGCTGTCCTGGTGACACAGCCACTGTTAATACAAACCAGGTCGATGATTTCCAGTGCAGTCTCGAGCTCCTCCCCTTGTGTATTGGAGGAAGTGTTTCCCCATGCTCTGCCTTTAGCGTTGAAGTCACCACAGAAAATAACATTTCTCTCGTGGCCTAATATGCCACTTAAGCACTGCCACTTCTGGGCGTCCATACTCGCATTGCGGGCATAAACATTAACCAACACGAATGGTATACTGGAATGAACTCTCAACGCCTGTATTTGAATATCGTCACTGTCCCAACTGGACATGTCTAGCTCTGACGCAACCATGCTGTCGCTGTCATGGTGTCCTAGGACACCCCATCTACACACTGTAGTGAGTGAAGGTGAAACTAGCGCCAGATCAATAGCACGTTCCTCATCACCTGGACGGCTTGCTGTCCTGGTGACACAGCCACTGTTGATACAAACCAGGTCGATACCTGTTCACACTTTACACGTCTACATAAGTCTTAGTCTTAAATCTCCTTGTGTGGTTGAGAGATTGTTTGTGGTGTACTGTGTGGTGTCATAGTTATATATAGACCTAGATATATAAAATTATATAGATAGATATTTATTTTAGATATTGAGTAATTAATTACTGCCTTAGGGTCTCTATACTCAACCTGCTGACTCACCTTCTTTAACTATGGCCAATCATAAACTAGAGATGGGAGAATTGAGGGAAAGGGGTGAAGCGGTGTTGTTGTCTGGACAAACACTATCCGAGTATATACAGGAGGTAGAAAGAGAGCGACGTCAAGCAGAAAGAGAAGATCGAAAGGCAGAGATAGAGCTCAGAAAGATGGAGTGGGAGACCAAACGAATGGAAGTTGAACAGGCTGCCAAGAGACTGGAAACGGAACAGGAGGCCAAGAGACTGGAAGCGGAACAGGCTGTCAAGAGAATGGAAGCTCAACAGAAAACAAAAAAAATTGGAACTAGAAGCTGAGCAGGAATCTCAGAAAAGGCAACATGAATACAGGATGCGAGAACTTAAGCTCAAGACACAAACTAAGGGAGAAACTGACGGGGCAGAAGGAGGATCCTTTTCTTATAGTTCACCCAACATGAGTGGACATGGTTACCATGCCATGAAGTTTCCCTTAGCTGTCTTTGATGAAACTAAGAAAGATTTGACCAATACGTGAATCGCTTCGAGGCCATGTCAGTCGCTATGGGGCTGGATAGAAGCAAATGGAATCTTAAATTATCCTAGGGCTTACGAGGTTCCGGTTACGAGGTTTACTCATGCCTACCACCAGGACACGAAAACAACTACGAGGAATTAAAAGCCGCTTTGATGAAACACTATGAGATCACCTCACAAACGTATCGAAAGAAGTTTCGATCAGCAAAACGAGAGCCAGGAGAGCTATTCGCCGCCTACAGTCTGCGCCTAAAATCATATCTCCAAAAATGGATGGATTTGGCAGAGTTCAAGAGGGACTATGAGAGTCTGGAAGAGCTGATGGTAGTAGACCAGATGCGACAGCAAATGTCAGAACCACTGAAGACATTTTTAGGAGAACAAGGGGCGGAACGGCTTGATGTCGTGAATAAGCTGGCGGAAAGATTCGTGGAAGTCCATTCGGAAGCGGAAGAAACCAGTATACCAACCACCAAAGGTCAGGAAAAACATGACCGAAAGAAATTCAAAGGCTCAGAAACAAGGAAAGGGGAACCTTATGCAGAGAAAACTTCAACGGAGAGTCTAGAGAAGAAAAAGGATGGAAGACAGAGCCCACTTAACTCTCAACCGACACGCCAGTGGTCTGAGAAGTGGTGTTCGATCTGCAAGTCGCCCACGCACAACACGAAAGACTGCAAATCGAAAACGAAAAGCTCTCACTTCGCGGCTCCAAGGACAGTTGACACCGAAAAGGTTGAGGTCGTTGAAGGAACTCTGGACCAAGTGAGGCCACCTGTGGTCGAACTGATTGAAGTCAATGGCCAGCAGGTTACTTGTCTCTACGACACGGGTTTAGACGGGGAAGCCGTAATAGATGCCAGTCTGGTACAGCCAGACCTAATCACAGGGGAGACCATTGTATCTCAATGGTCTCCCCTGTGATTTGGTCTGGCCGTACCAGACTGCGATGAGGAGTGCTGTTATCATGACGCTGCCAATCGCCAATGTGGGGATTAAGTACAGGTACGTTACGGGCATTATTCCAGCAGCTGTATTATCTGACTCCCTATTTCCCATGATCGTTGGAACGAAATACGTGTTCTTGGGGGTGCCCAAACAGCCCGCCACAGGGGAGCATTAGCCAGTGGATCACAAGGGAAGGAAGAAGAAGCAGAGACACTATGCGACAACTCAGTGACATGGGAATTGCATACTGCCCAGAGGAAGGACACTACGTTGAATCCTTGCTACAGGAAGCTGAAAAAAAGTGCTGACTCACCAGAACAGGGACAGTACTTTCTGAGGAATCGGCTGCTTTACAGGAGAGCCGGAAGGGGAGACAACCTGCACGAGCAGTTGGTGGTCCCAGAGACCCTTCGTCCTCACATTCTTCAGAGTGGACACAATACTCGAGAGCAGACATATGGGTGTCAGAGAGACAGTGCAGCAGATTTCCGGCCATTATTGCTGGCCAGGAATGACCGGTGATGTACGCCGATGGGTTAAGTCTTGCCCAGAGTGCCAGAAAGCACCACTCAAAAATAGGACGAAGAGTAAAATAGCTCTTAAGGTGGTAGACCAAGTGGACGTATGTGGTCCAGCAGAGACTAATATACTCCAAGTAGGATGGAAAGGACCTTATCCTGTGGTAAAGGTTGTGTCCAAGACCATCTACGAAATCCGGATCGGGGAAGAACTGAAAGTCTCCCTAGGCATCTCATTAAGAAATATGAGGAGAGATCCGAGGTCAAAGCTTCGCATATTATGGTGATGGCCACCATTTGGGAATAAGGTTACAGGTCCAGACGAAGACCATAGATCGCCTGTACTACATAGGAGGTCCGATGGGAAAGTACGAGATAGGTCAGATTTTTCAACCAAAGAGGGGACGGAAATCACACGTAAGGGAGAGGACCATAGTGAAACATTCGCTAGTAACCCAGTTAAGATGGGGTGGATAACGTCGGGAAAGACGAGAGATACCCAGGACTCCAACCGAAGATTGGCTGACCAGATCCAATATCGCCCGAGATGGTCCTGGAAACAAAAGTCCAGTAGTTTTGGGGAAGACGATTCTGTCCAACGAGGACGATGCGGAAATTCCCCAGATGTGAAGCCTGGGGAAACCCAGAGGATATGGAGACAGTGTTACAGTCAGGATGGGACGATCCGTCTGTATTGTGAGCCGTCGCTTACACCAGTCGAAAGTAGGTCGACCGAACGTACAGGGGCGATGGGACAACACTAGTGTCTGTCATGAGGAGGATATAGGCTATCAGTGAGATCGCCTAATGGATGGAGAGGTGATAAATGTGAGGGTACCTGGAGACCATCAATATTTGGTGGGCGGAGACATCTCCGGGAAAAGGAAAACCTTGGAAAAGAGATTCCCAGATACAATTGTATGGATGCCAGAGTCAAGGACGAGAAGTCAATAGTTTAGTCCAACTGACCTGAAAGGGTTGAACCCACTACCTCGACATTAGTACTCAGGATATTTAACAACGAGCGCTCTTATCAATAGGTTCTTCATACTGTGTAATCCATGCATTACTTTGGCCAACGTGCTGTACCTGATTTTCAACAATGACCATTGCTGTTGGTTATGAAACTAAGATATTCACAGATTGTGACATTTTTTGATTGAAAAAAAAACAAAAAAACAAACAAACAAACAAACAGAGAATAGGTAAAAATAGGCCAAAAAGGCTTTCAACAACATAAATCAGTATTAACATCTAGAGAGATTAATTCATCATGTGCCATGCTTTTAAGCGTGGGCGGTCATGTTATGCAATCTCATGCGATCAGAGAGATTAACAACGCATTAAAACAGAATTGTCAAATGTTATGTATATTAAAACAGGCAATTAGAAAGTCGATTAAAGACCCTGGAAATATGGATATACAGAAAAATATATGTCGTAGTTCATGGAAACAGAAACAATCGAATACAGCGATTCTAGAAAAATTGAGAATGAAATGAAAGATATACAAAAGAGGCAAGTTAAAAGTTTTCGGCCAGGTTACAATACATAACACTCAATAAAAAAACAAAACATACGGGGTAGGGGGAGGGGAAGGGGTGATGAGTTAAAGTTTAAGGCATGCGAGTAAGAGTTACACAGCAATCCTGTTTATCCATCAAGAAAGATGATGACCATTCATTTCACCCAGTGTGGTTGAAAGTATGGAGCCATGAGTTCTAAGATGGCTGATAAGGCCTATTTTGGCTCGAAATGTTCTTTGACATTGTGGACAAAGAATGCTTGACGTTTGTGGAGGAGGATCTTCTGCAGTGGTTTTTCTGTTCTGTCTTTTCTTCACAGCTCTTGCAGTTTTTCGGTCTCTGGCTGCAGTCTCCCAGGTGTCATGATGAATTCCAAAAGCATTCAGTGAGTTTTTCAGAGTGTCTTTAAAGCGTTTCCTCTGGCCGCCTTGGGAGCGTTTACCACAACGCAACTCGCCGTAAAAAATTCGTTTAGGGAGCCTGTGATCTGGCATGCGAGTCAAGTGACCAGCCCAGCGAATCTGATTCTTCATTAGTAGAGTGTGGATACTGGGCATGGACGCTCTTTCTAGGACTTCAGTATCTGGTATCTTGTCTTGCCATTTAATCTTCAGTAACTTCCTAAGGCAGACTGTGTGGAAGTGGTTTAATTTCCTAGCGTGTCGCTGATAAACAGTCCAGGTTTCACAAGCATGTAGTAGTGTGGATAATAAAACTGCTTTGTAGACTTTCAGCTTTGTTTGCAGTCTTACTCCATTTCTGTCCCATACATTCTTGTACAGTCTGCCAAAGGCCGCGCGGGCCTTGGAGATTCTTGCATTCACTTCGTCATCGATTGTGGCAGCTTGTGACAGGGTGCTGCCAAGATAGGTAAATTTATCCACAACACTTAGTCTATGATCATTCACTTTGATATTCGGCACAGTGTGATTATTGCCTGGAGCTGGCTGGTACATAACTACAGTCTTCTCCAAATTGATATTGAGCGCAAAGTTGGCACAGTCATGTGAGAAAGCTGAAACATGTTGCATGTCCGCCTCTGAGTTACCGTATAGAGCGCAATCATCAGCAAACAGGAGTTCTCCGAAGGTGTCTCTGTCAATTTTGGTTTTAGCTTTCAGCCTTCTGAGATTGACTAACTTCCCATCAATGCGGTAGTTGATGTCTATGCCAATGTCGTTGTTCTCGAAGGCATTCGTCAACATAACTGAAAACATGAGGCTGAACAGTGTTGGTGCCAGGACACATCCTTGTTTCACTCCATTGGTGACAGGAAAGGGCTCAGACAGTTCACCATTTTCCTGTACTCTTGCCTGCATGCCATCATGAAATAGCCGCACTATTTGAACAAACTTTCGTGGACAGACATATTTTGCCATAATCTTCCACAGTCCTTCTCTGCTGACTGTATCAAAAGCCTTGGTAAGGTCATTGCAAGTGGAAAACATTTGGCAGTTCTGTTCCTGACATTTCTCTTGCAGCTGCCTTGCTGCGAAAATCATGTCAACAGTTCCACGTTCTTTTCTGAAGCCACAAAGGCTCTCGGGAAGAAGATTTTGATCGAGATGGGCCGTGAGGCGATTGAGCAAAATTTTGGCGAGTATCGTCCCTGCAATTGAAAGCAAGGAGATGCCTCGGTAGTTGTCACAGGATTGGCGGTTTCCTTTTCGTTTGTAAAGGTGGACTATTGACGCGTCCTTGAAATATTGTGGCATGGTCTCGTTCACCCATATGTTTGTAAAGACTTGGTGAAGCTGCTCTGTTAGGACCTGCCCACCTGTCTTGTATATCTCTGCTGGGATGGAGTCCGGACCAGGTGCCTTGCCGCTGGAGAGTTGTTGGATGGCTTTGTTTACTTCCAGTATTGTTGGCAGGTCATCAAGTGTATCATTGATGGGAACTTGAGGAAGGTAGTTGATGGTTTCATTATCGAAGAAGGAAGTTGCATTTAAGATGTTGCTGAAATGTTCTGTCCAGCACTGAAGGATGTCTTTCTTATCGGTGACCAATGTTCCCCCATCTGCACTGAGGAGGGGAGCTGTGCCTGGTGATGTAGAACCATAGACCGCTTTCAGTGAGTAGTAGAGGTTTTTCATAACATGTCTGTCAGCAAAGCCTTGAATTTCATCAGCTTTGCTGCTCAGCCAGGAGTCCCGCATGTGCCAAAGTTTCTGCTGCACTACACTCTGAATGTTCTGGAAAGCATCTTTTTTTATGTTGACTTCGGGTCATTCAAATGTGCCTTGAAGAGAAGATGTTTCTCGGCCAGCAATTGGTTGATGTCTTCGGAATTGTCATCAAACCAGTCTTTATGCTTTCGGGGGGTTGGTCCCAGGATTTCCATAGCAGTGTTGTAAATTATGTCCTTTAGGGCTCTCCACCCTGTTTCTGTATCCTGGTGAGCTGCAGCATTGGGCTTGAGGCGGCTTCCAGCATATTTTCAAATGACAGCTGCATTTTCTTGCTGTTTAGGCGGGTGACATGTAGTATTTTTTTTTGCATGTTCACCCCTTGAGGACGCCGTGGTGGTTTGATGTGAATGTTTATTTTCGAGATAATGAGACGATGGTCTGCCCAACATTCGGCACCACACATGGATTTTGTCACCCCAACGTCTTGTCTGTCACTCCTCCTGACGATGACATATTCAATGAGGTGCCAGTGTTTCGATCGAGGGTGCATCCACGATGTCTTGATTTTCATGGGGAGACGTAAAATTGTGTTGGCAATCAGGAGATCGTGTGTTGCCGGGGCCCATATGGGGAAGCAAAGAATAGTAACACTGTTGCCTACCATGCACGTCGTAAGAGGCGACTAAGGAGGCTATGGTTCCGTCGCCCTGCTACTGAGTGAGTACGTGGCGCGACACTGTGAGCTGTGAATTTCGCGTGGAATGCTTTTGCATCTGTCCGCAGTTAGTTTTAGTGTGAACTGCATATTCGGAACGATGACGGCCGGCTGTTGCTGGGGATTGACTGGTTTGCCTTTTCCGTTCACGGGTGCTTTTTTCGAGAGACCGTCGCTGTATCTACAGAGTTCGTGCTCTGTGCTGCGCTTTCGGTGGGTCGCCCTGCGAAAAGATACAGAGCAATACGGGATAAAACCCGGGTCAATGAAGCCTTTCTGGTGACTGCCGTTTCCATCAACAATGAACTTTATCTGTCTTGGAGGACTTTTGTGGTGGCATTCTGGCGGCGGCATTATGCACAGTGTACCTGTGCGGGATGTTGGCTTGCCGACACTCCTGTCTATTCCATTGTTCACATAGGGCAGTGAGGAGCATTTTGTGTGATATTCATTGGCACAGGAACGGAGCAATATGGGGACAACCCGTTGCCGTGAAGTTGAAACCGCGACTAACTGACTAAATAACTAAGGAGATCGTGTTCAGCACATGTCTGAAAAAGGAGGAGTCCATTGCTGTTACAATTTCCGACTCCGTGCTGTCCAATAATGCCAAGAGGCGGTGTCTGTGCCTACTCTGGCATTGAAATCCCCCAAGGAGTATAAGTTTGTCTCCTTTGGGAAAACATGTTATAACATTGTGCAAGTCCTTAAAAACTTGTTTTTGACCTCGTCCTTTTAATTTTTTTGTTT
>JACEFZ010009124.1:0-14505 GCA_014155875.1 Cepaea nemoralis
ATTATCTACTTGACTATAACAATACAGTGCATTATTCTACTTGATTATAACAACTTAGTACATTATCTACTTGACTATAACAATACAGTGCATTATCTACTTGATTATAACAACTTAGTACATTATCTACTTGACTATAACAATACAGTGCATTATCTACTTGATTATAACAACTTAGTACATTATCTAATTGACTATAACAATACAGTGCATTATCTACTTGATTATAACAACTTAGTACATTATCTACTTGATTATAACAACTTAGTACATTATCTACTTGACTATAACAATACAGTGCATTATCTACTTGATTATAACAACTTAGTACATTATCTACTTGACTATAACAATACAGTGCATTATCTACTTGATTATAACAACTTAGTACATTATCTACTTGACTATAACAATACAGTGCATTATCTACTTGATTATAACAACTTAGTACATTATCTACTTGACTATAACAATACAGTGCATTATCTACTTGATTATAACAACTTAGTACATTATCTACTTGACTATAACAATACAGTGCATTATCTACTTGATTATAACAATTTAGTACATTATCTAATTGACTATAACAATACAGTGCATTATCTACTTGATTATAACAACTTAGTACATTATCTACTTGATTATAACAACTTAGTACATTATCTACTTGATTATAACAACTTAGTACATTATCTAATTGACTATAACAATACGTGCATTATCTACTTGATTATAACAACTTAGTACATTATCTACTTGACTATAACAATACAGTGCATTATCTACTTGATTATAACAACTTAGTACATTATCTAATTGACTATAACAATACAGTGCATTATCTACTTGATTATAACAACTTAGTACATTATCTAATTGACTATAACAATACAGTGCATTATCTACTTGATTATAACAACTTAGTACATTATCTACTTGACTATAACAATACAGTGCATTATCTACTTGATTATAACAACTTAGTACATTATCTAATTGACTATAACAATACAGTGCATTATCTATTTGATTATAACAACTTAGTACATTATCTAATTGACTATAACAATACAGTGCATTATCTACTTGATTATAACAACTTAGTACATTATCTACTTGACTATAACAATACAGTGCATTATCTACTTGATTATAACAACTTAGTACATTATCTACTTGACTATAACAATACAGTGCATTATCTACTTGATTATAACAACTTAGTGCATTATCTACTTGACTATAACAATACAGTGCATTATCTACTTGATTATAACAACTTAGTACATTATCTAATTGACTATAACAACTTAGTACATTATCTAATTGACTATAACAATACAGTGCATTATCTACTTGATTATAACAACTTAGTACATTATCTACTTGACTATAACAATACAGTGCATTATCTACTTGATTATAACAACTTAGTACATTATCTACTTGACTATAACAATACAGTGCATTATCTACTTGATTATAACAACTTAGTACATTATCTAATTGACTATAACAATACAGTGCATTATCTACTTGATTATAACAACTTAGTACATTATCTACTTGACTATAACAATACAGTGCATTATCTACTTGATTATAACAACTTAGTACATTATCTAATTGACTATAACAATACAGTGCATTATCTACTTGATTATAACAACTTAGTACATTATCTAATTGACTATAACAATACAGTGCATTATCTACTTGATTATAACAACTTAGTACATTATCTAATTGACTATAACAATACAGTGCATTATCTACTTGATTATAACAACTTAGTACATTATCTAATTGACTATAACAATACAGTGCATTATCTACTTGATTATAACAACTTAGTACATTATCTAATTGACTATAACAATACAGTGCATTATCTACTTGATTATAACAACTTAGTACATTATCTAATTGACTATAACAATACAGTGCATTATCTACTTGATTATAACAACTTAGTACATTATCTACTTGACTATAACAATACAGTGCATTATCTACTTGATTATAACAATCTAGTGCATTATCTACTTGATTATAACAACTTAGTACATTATCTAATTGACTATAACAATACAGTGCATTATCTACTTGATTATAACAACTTAGTACATTATCTAATTGACTATAACAATACAGTGCATTATCTACTTGATTATAACAATCTAGTGCATTATCTACTTGATTATAACAATGTAGTATATTTTCTGTTGAGAAGGTATAATCCTACGGTGAATCCACAGAAGATGCCTGTTTAACTAACCTTTGTAGATGTTGACATGTTCCCTGATGGCCTGGTCTTCTTCCAAGTCATCCAGGAAGTCGTTATAGTCCCTGCAAATACATACAGAAAAGACTCTTGACCTGAACCAATAAATGCATGCATACCGTACACAAGTCATATTTGACGGACGTCACAAATGCTGACCTCAAGGTTAGAAATGTACATGACAAGGAGTGATACATGCCATGTGAAAGAGTTTGGGTCATTTGCATGTGTTTCCACGGGATTTGGCACTCAACCCCAGCATTTACTGACAGCTTATGATTTTCTGCGCAATGTTACAATTAGTAGTTTGCCATGGCTTTCTCAATGGTCTATACATGCCATTGTGAAAATCAAAGCAATGCAGTCTGCTTGCAAATTGCCCGCGGTTGACCTAGGACCCTGAAATGGATCCAAAAATGTCTTGAGCTGTAACGACAACCCTTCACACACTGATGCCAATAGGTCTAGGTTCATATATCCCATGGTCCTTGAAAGGGATCCCTCATTTATAATTACCCAACATATTTATAGACCAAGTAGTGCTATATATCAGCCCCGAAGTGCATGGGCATTTCCAGCCTGTTCAGCGGGCCGAACCGTTCAAGAATCCAGTGGTGTCCACTCTATAACCACGAGCAGCATGACAATGGAGGTGATGGTAGTTACACAGGCTTTCATATGGCTGGAATCACAGCATTATACCAACGTATGTGTACTAAGTGATTCAATGAGCATGATTCGGAAGATCGAAGCTGGATCTGTACCTAGACGGTGGACTGAGTCGCTGTGGAAGTCTGTAAAGTCACCTCCATCTTCGCCCGGGACATGCGGGAGTCGAGGGAAATGAACGAGCTGATAAACTGGTTGGCTCTGTCGAGAACAGAGGACTTTGACGTCAGTGAATCCCCATCGCTGTCCAGGATGAAAGACTTGGTAGTAAGAATTGCCATGGCCAGGCATGAGAGGTACATCGGGAAAATGAGCTGCCTCGTCAACCAACACAGAACTGGCACTATTAGCCACCGGACGCTGATGCATATGCTGGGGGGGGGGGGGGGGAGAGAGGAGGATCTGAGCACCTATGGACCTGTCCGGAGTGCAATGAAGATACCCCAACTGATAACTGAACAGCCTATTAAGACGTGTGTGTGACAGGGATGCGTAATGTCTCCAGATCTTTTCCTCCTGTGCAGTGAAAATATTTTCAGAAATGTCGACGATATGAAAAGAATCATCATTGGGGGATAAAACATTAATAACATTAGATATGCAGATGATACAGTATTGATTGCAGACAATGAGAAGGATCTGCAACATTTAGTAGATGTGGTTGTTGCACACAGCGATTAACTAGAGTTAGGATTAAATTGTAAGACACAGATTATGGTCATCACTAGGAAGTAGGAAATATCACAATGTAATATACAAGTGCTGGGAGATGCTTCTCCATGGCGAAGGGCTTACGGACACGGTTCATAATCCTGTATACCCAAGTTCGAAACACAGCTACACATGATTTGGCAGGAGGCCGCATTGCATTGGTTTCGCATTGGTATGGGTGCCGGTCGTTCAGAAAGCTATGGCAAACTACTGAATGTAAACTTGCCAAGAGATTACAGCGGCAGAAATGCTAGTGTTGACTGCCATGTCCTGTAAAAAACACTATACAAGTAAATGGGAATATTCTTAAACAAGTGACGAGGTACAATTATCTCAGAACAATCATAACATCTGATGGGAGATGCCATGAAGAGATTAGAGCAAGAATTGCCATGGCGAAAGTAGCCTTTTGCAAGATGGAAAACATACTGAATAATAAAAAGATGTCATTTGCAACATAAAAAACAATTTTGAGGTGCAACATAGAACCTGTGCTGTTGTATGGATGTGAAGCATGGACAAAGAGCAGACAGGCTGAAAAACATCTGATGGTTTCTGAGGAAAATGCAAAGAATACTGTGGACGGACAGAAAAACCAATGACCAAGTCCTACAAGAAACAAATGAAAATCATAAACTTAGAGAAATTAGACATAGACAGTCACAATTACTTGGTCACGTTATGAGAAGAAATAAATTGGAAAACTTGATGACAACTGGCAAGATCGAGGGAAAGAGAACAAGGGAAGGCTTGGCCATGTGGTATGGTTGAGACAAGAACACTGAGCTGATCGTGACTTTGGCGATCGTGTAAGATGGTGAAACATGGCCGCGCACGCTTATCGGCATGGCACATGATGATGATGATGATGAAGTACTAGAGGAAGGAAATGATCAGTCTCAAGACATTCCACAATGTGAATTCAAACCCATGACCACAGACCAGCATCCAGCCACAACAAGGCTCCCCTAGTATCAAGAAGAGGAAGACTTACTTTGTGACACTCTCAGTATCCAGCAGCTCAGCTCCATCAAATCTCTGCAGTTTCCATTTCCTGTTTCGCATCCTCTTTGTGCGGTCAAACACCTTCTTGATCAGCATCTGTGAGTGAATCAAATACTTCAGCAATATTTACATACTGGTCAAAGTCAGGTTGAGTTGGGCATTTTTTTTTTTTTTTTGGGGCGCTAGCTGGCTTTGAATTCAAGCGTAGTCCTTACACGCTACTTTTCGTAGTGCAGGACTGAATTTTTTGTGTGGATCAGCTTTACCTATTAACAGTACCCCTCACCATCAGTCGAACCCACTCTGACTTCAGAGGTACTTGTAATTTATGTCCCCAAGTCAAGGACGATGGGTCAACATTTTAGTTCAACTGTCCGGTGTAGGATCTGAACCCCTTATCTCATCAGCACATCGGATGTTTAAGAACATGCGTTCTTATCCATTCGGCCATGCTGACCTACGAGCTTGGCAGTGATAGTGATTTATTTGATGATTTTAATCTATTTCTGTGATATTTACTTTTGGCTAATTAAATGAGAAATAATGGATAAGAAAGATCATGGCTAAATACAGAGTTTAATGTTTTTGCGTGCGTGATTAACACCCAACCAGTAGTAGTAGTAGTAGTAGTAGTAGTAGTAGTAGTAGTAGTAGTAGTGTAGTAGTAGTAGTAGTAGTAGTAGTAGTAGTAGTAGTAGTAGTAGTAAGAAGAAGTAGAAGCACTAGTAGTAGTTACAGGCAATAGCAGAAGTAGAAACAGAGGTAATGGCAGCAGTAGAAATTACAGTAATAGTAGTAATAGCTGTAGAAGCAGCAATAGATTTAGTGGTAGCAGCAGCAGGAGTAGGCACAGTAATTGTAGTAAAAGTAACACAAGTAGCAGCAGTAAATGAGTTAGTGGTTGTAGAAGCAGGCATAGTAATACTAGTAACAGTAATACTAGTAGTAGCAGTAGTTAAGGCAGAGGTAGAAGCCGCAGTAATAGTATAAGAGTAATACTAGTAATAACAGTAGTTGTGGTAGTAGTAGTAGCAGCAGCAGTAGTAATAGCAGTAGCTTTAATAAAAGTAGAAGCAGTAGTTGAAGTAGTAGTAGTAGGCATAATAACAGTAGTAACAGTAATACAAGTAGTAGCTGTAGTTGAAGTAGTAGCTGTAGTTGAAGTAGCAGTAGTTGAAGTAGTGGTAGTAGCAGCAACCTTTAGTCAGTTGATTATTGAGATTCACAGGGATTGTGAAAAGGATAATAATCAGAGATGAATGAAAAAGTTTATGAGAGATGGATGAAACAATCAACTACAGAGATTATGAAAAAATCAACAATGAGAGATGGGTTAAAAGGCTGGCACTCACCACATCTGGAACCTTGTCCACTTTTAGCTTCTCAAAATGTTCATGGTTCAGGTTCGCATTAACAAAGTCAAACCTGGATAGATGTGCAACAAACACAAGACTCATTTAACGTTTCCCTTTCCAGTCAATGTAACAACTAAGGACTTTCCAATTACAACCATAGCCACAATTTTCTCTAGCTCTTCTTCTTTGTTCATTCGCTTGAAATGTGTCTCTTGTATGATATATGTCCATATCTGCAATGTTGTCTCTTATATAAACTTCACGGACTTGTTTAGTTCTCAGTGGTCCATTGAGTTTATCTTCCACTGTTGTTTCTTCAGGTCAGAAGGTTTGCCGAGATATGTCATATTTTGGGCAGTCTTGGAGTTAGTGATCTGCTGTCTGTGGCACCAATCCACATGTGCACGTGGCTGATTTGTTCGTTGATCTTGAATTTTGTATACCTAAGATTGTTTTGTACTGACCCACATGGTAGAAGAAGCCTAAACTTGTGTTCAAAGGCCAGATGTATCGCCCTGATTGTGTCATACCTGAATTAATCTAACATACACCTGTTGTCTATCCTTACCTTTCCTGGTCTGCCTCCAGCTCTATCTATATCCACATCCTCCATGGGTGTACGCTCATCATGGGTGTTGCAGGCCTATTGGCACTTAATGATGTCATCAATATGATTATCACGTGCATGCCGATAAGCGTGGGCGGTCATGTCTCGCCATTTCATTCCATCACCAGAGTCATGGATCAGCTCTGTGTTCTTGTCTCGACCATACTACGTGGCCAAGCCATCCAAGTATTTACTTCTCTGCCTTCCCCTTGTTCTTTTCTCCTCAATCTTGCCAGTTGTCAAATTCTCCAATTTATTTCTTCTCATAATATTTCCATGAACCCATTTTAAGCTAGGTCAATTTGTTTCATCCCCAACTCACTGAAATTCAAACCCATGACACCCCACACCCACGCACTACTACAGCTGTGGTCTGATAGTACACACAGTCAGATATTAACAGAATAAACAAGAATGGTGAAAGCAGTGAAAACTTCCCAGAAACACAACTTGTTGACAGAAGTGTCTACAGTGTTAACAAACAGATGTGGAAATCTCACCCGAGAACAATATCGCTAACTTTGAGAATGTGTCCCAGGTGAGTGCGGCAATGGAACTGTCTGTCGTTTACTCCCAGGTCACTCATTCTTGCCACATAGACATCAGCCAGTACGTGCTGTGGACATTGCAAGGATAAGTCAAAAGTTAGACATTATAAGGATAAGTCAGTGTTAAGATGTGTGGACATTATAAGTCAATGTTTAGATCATGTGCAGACATTATAAGGATAAGTCAATGTTTAGATCATGTGCAGACATTATAAGTATAAGTCAATGTTTAGATCATGTGCAGACATTATAAGTATAAGTCAATGTTTAGATCATGTGCAGACATTATAAGTATAAGTCAATGTTTAGATCATGTGCAGACATTATAAGTATAAGTCAATGTTTAGATCATGTGCAGACAGAAGTATAAGTCAATGTTTAGATCATGTACAGACATTATAAGTATAAGTCAATGTTTAGATCATGTACAGACATTATAAGGATAATGTCAATGTTTAGATCACGTAGAGACATTATAAGGATAATGTCAATGTTTAGATCATGTACAGACATTATAAGGACACATCAATGTTTAGATGTGTAGACACCATACGTATATGTCAGTATTCAGAAGTTGTGTAGACATCATATGTATATGTCAGTCAGTATTCAGATGTTGTGTAGCTATCATAAGTATATGTCAGTCAGTATTCAGATGTTGTGTAGCCATCATAAGTATATGTCAGTCAGTAATCAGATGTTGTGTAGCTATCATAAGTATATGTCAGTCAGTATTCAGATGTTGTGTAGCTATCACAAGTATATGTCAGTCAGTATTCAGATGTTGTGTAGCTATCATAAGTATATGTCAGTCAGTATTCAGATGTTGTGTAGCTATCATAAGTATATGTCAGTCAGTATTCAGATGTTGTGTAGCCATCATAAGTATATGTCAGTCAGTATTCAGATGTTGTGTAGCTATCATAAGTATATGTCAGTCAGTATTCAGATGTTGTGTAGCTATCATAAGTATATGTCAGTCAGTATTCAGATGTTGCGTAGCCATCATAAGCATATGTCAGTATTCAGATGTTGTGTAGCCATCATAAGTATATGTCAGTATTCAGATGTTGTGTAGCCATCATAAGTATATGTCAGTATTCAGATGTTGTGTAGCCATCATAAGCATATGTCAGTATTCAGATGTTGTGTAGCTATCATAAGTAGATGTCAGTCAGTATTCAGATGTTGTGTAGCCATCATAAGTATATGTCAGTCAGTATTCAGATGTTGTGTAGCTATCATAAGTATATGTCAGTCAGTATTCAGATGTTGTGTAGCTATCATAAGTATATGTCAGTCAGTATTCAGATGTTGCGTAGCCATCATAAGCATATGTCAGTATTCAGATGTTGTGTAGCCATCATAAGTATATGTCAGTATTCAGATGTAGTGTAGCCATCATAAGTATATGTCAGTATTCAGATGTTGTGTAGCCATCATAATATATGTCAGTATTCAGATGTTGTGTAGCCATCATAAATATATGTCAGTATTCAGATGTTGTGTAGCCATCATAAATATGTCAGTATTCAGATGTTGTGTAGCCATCATAAATATATGTCAGTATTCAGATGTTGTGTAGCCATCATAAATATATGTCAGTATTCAGATGTTGTGTAGCCATCATAAGTATATGTCAGTATTCAGATGTTGTGTAGCCATCATAAATATATGTCAGTATTCAGATGTTGTGTAGCCATCATAAATATATGTCAGTATTTCAGATGTTGTGTAGCCATCATAAATATATGTCAGTATTCAGATGTTGTGTAGCCATCATAATATATGTCAGTATTCAGATGTTGTGTAGCCATCATAAATATATGTCAGTATTCAGATGTTGTGTAGCCATCATAAATATGTCAGTATTCAGATGTTGTGTAGCCATCATAAATATATGTCAGTATTCAGATGTTGTGTAGCCATCATAAATATATGTCAGTATTCAGATGTTGTGTAGCCATCATAAATATATGTCAGTATTTGAATGTTGTGTACTCATCATAAATATATGTCAGTATTTGAATGTTGTGGAGCCATCATAACTATATGTCAGTATTCAGATGTTGTGTGCCATCATAAATATATGTCAGTATTCGAATATTGTGTAGCCATCATAAATATGTCAGTATTCAGATGTTGTGTAGCCATCATAAATATATGTCAGTATTCAGATGTTGTGTAGCCATCATAAATATGTCAGTATTCAGATGTTGTGTAGCCATCATAAATATATGTCAGTATTCAGATGTTGTGTAGCCATCATAAATATGTCAGTTTTCAGATGTTGTGTAGCCATCATAAATATATGTCAGTATTCATTCAGTCACGTCAGACAAAACAATGTTCAGATGCTGTGCCGACTCCACGACTAAGACAACCTTATTTAATGTATAAAACAATAAAACTAACACAATCTTAACTGATGTATGAAGTTATAATACAATAAAACTAACACAACCTTATCTGATGTATGAAGTTATAATACAATAAAACTAACACAACCTTATCTGATGTATGAAGTTATAATACAATAAAACTGACACAACCTTATCTGATGCATGAAGTTATAATACAATAAAACTAATACAATCTTATCTGTTGTACGAAGGTATGAAACAATAAAACTAACACACCCTAGTCCGGTGTTTCACAATAATACAATAATTATAGGCAATGTATTCCAACCTTGTTTGAAGTCCGGTGACGATACGGTCTGTCTCGCTCTGCAACAACATCCACTTCCATCACCATGAACTCTATCAGTTGCTTCGGGGACACCAGAGTCGGGAATGGGTACCTCCAGTACTGGTTCGCACTCAACTCGGCCACTGTTTCAAGTGATCAGAAGCACAGAGAATAGCTACAATAAATATGAACAAACTATCATTTCATTGGCATTTTGCCGTCTTGACAGAAGATAGTTTGCTTCAAATCAGCATAATAACTAAAACCTATGGCGGTAGCGAATGTGACGTCAGACCATTCAGACTGTAAATGTTTGTTCACAATGAATGCATATGAACACATGTTCGTTTCCACTATCATGCACCATCTTACATCTCATGCACTCAGTGTGGCCTATCTGCAATAATTTTCTCTTTCGTCTTTATTCCATTTCTGATATTTGTCTTCCATGCAATACGTTTGGCGGCGACTTGCTCCCAATTTCCATTATCAATGCCTGTATCAATCATGTCCCGCTTACACACATCTTTGTATCATAGTAGAGGCCGATCCCGGGATCTCTTGCCCATCTGTAATTGACCAAAAAAGATGTCCTTTGATATTCTACCATCATTTATCCTCCTCACATGTCCTATCCATCTAAGTCTACGAAGACTGAGCATGGAATAAACCGTCACACAACCTGATCTTTCCAATACTTCAGTATTTGTGATTTTTTCTTGCCACTTAATACCAGCCGGCTCCATGGTGAAGGGGTTACAAACGCAGTTTGTGATCCTGCATACCCACATTCAAAACACAGTTGCTCACGATTTGGCAGCAGATCGCATTGCGTTGGTATTTTACGAATTAGTATGGATGCCGGTCATTCAGAAAGCAATGGCAAACTCATCATCAAGTGCCGTGTCGACTGACTTAGGCGTTCATGGCTCTCCACAAATCTCGGTCTTTGGTTTTTTGGATCAACTCCGCTGTTAATATTCCTCCATGCCATCGTCACTATCCATCCAGCATAATTTCTCGTGGCCTGCCTCTGCCTCTCTTCCCTTCGATCTTTCCAGTTGTCATGATGTTCTCCAGCGCCTTTCTCATCACATGACCAAAAAAAAGCTGTTTGTCTCTTTCTTACTGTTGTATATAATGTTCTAGTTTTGTTAGTCTCTTTAAGGCATTCGTTGTTAGTTACTTTGGCAGTCCAAGGAATTCTCAACATTCGTCTAAGGAACCACATCTGTGTTGCTTCCAATCTCTTCCTAATTTGCTCATTTATATTCCAAGATTCACAACCAAACAGCAAAACAGGTTCTAAATAGCTCTTCTGCACTCTCTTTCTTACATTATATGATAGTGACTTATTGCTAACTTTATATAACAGACATCAAAAGTGCTTCTATAGATGCCTAAGACAAAACAGAAAAGAATGAAGAACTCAGGAATACCATTGACAAAACAGAGGAGAGTACAACAGTCTTCTTCTGTCTGTGGCCGATTCTACAATGATTATAAGGGCGAGCGGGTTCTCCTGATGAACTCGATCATTACTTAGAGCAGATAATTAGATCCACACAACTTGCAGTTTAGTGCCGATACAGAGGGCTAGT
This sequence comes from Cepaea nemoralis, assembly GCA_014155875.1. Taxonomy (NCBI): domain Eukaryota; kingdom Metazoa; phylum Mollusca; class Gastropoda; order Stylommatophora; family Helicidae; genus Cepaea; species Cepaea nemoralis. The sequence goes on from JACEFZ010009124.1 coordinate 11,475, forward strand.
ATATATTTCTGAACTAGTCCAGTGGACAACAACAAATATGCTCCGCAATCAATAAAACTAAGCAGACATCATATCATCACGTGCTCTGCCAAATGGTGTGGGCAATCACTTCAAATTTTGCGACCTCCAACAGCACAATTAAATTTGTATGCTGTCATTTTCTGTGTTGTGACAATAATCTCTCGCTGTACTCCTATATCTCTTTTTCCACAAATCTGCCCAGTTGTCCCATTTTCTAGTTTTTTCTCTGGGAGTATCCATGGCAAAGTGGTTGCCCGCCTCCCTAGCGTTCCAAAGGTCGCTGGTTCAATTTGAGCCTACATTGTTTAGTTCACAAGTACAATTGTCTCGGAGACTCCTTGGTGTCATCGCTGGAGCTGCAGAGCTTGTGCTTTGTGTGATGCTTTCAGCAGATGCAGAAAGAGGCCATACGGGATCAAACCCAGTGCAGTGAAGTTGATCCTCTTGACTGTAAATTTTGCTCTTCTCACGATGTGGCTGAAAAACGAGGGGGTTTCAAGTGAAAATCTTAAAAGTGTGATAGAAATTACAATAACCATGCCATTGTCTTGTAGCCTGTCAATACTGTTGTTAGGGATGTCAAGAGTGTTAAGCATGTGAAATCACAGTGCAGATGGAACACAGAGATGTCATAAGGGCAGTTTAAAGATGGCTGCCCCACTTTTGACATGCACCAAAGAGGAGCAGCGTCTGTTATCCGTTTTGTATTCAGTGAAGGGATGAAACCTATAGAAATTCATCGTCGATTGAAGGTCCAGTATGGTGATGCATGCCTGTCAGTCCAGCAAGTATATGAGTGGAGTAGGAAAATTCAAAATGGCACACTTCTGTGATAGACTGTTCACAACTTCGTCAGGCACACAGAGTAGAATCAATTTTTCTACATGAATCCAAGTGCTTTATTGGCGCTGAAGGACTTGGATGCAGTGGCTGACTACATCAAAAAATGACACAATTCTTCTTCACTTTTTACAGTATATATTCACATATCAACAACAACAAAAACATTTAAGGTTTTTAAATGAAGTCCCCCTTGTATGATTACTGCCTCTTTCTCATGACATCCAGAAAGTTAATTTATCTGAGCTTAAACGTAAAAGCTCGGTCACATTCAGACTACCAACCTTGTAGCGTGCTAGGGTCAATCACGTGAATAGCCTGTGTCACTCTGGTGACAATAACCAACGGACTGATGCTTCCAATCTGCTGGGCTGTCTTCGGAGGCAGGCAGATGATGTGATCCTGCAAGGAAACAAACACAACTCAGAATTAACAAAATGATTGACTAGAACCAGCATCATAGCCCTCAAGTGACTCACATGTGCTATCTTCTTCTTCTTCTTTCGTTCGCCTGAAATAAGCCTATAACTGCAATGTTGTCTCTTGTATGAATCCAACAGTCTTTTTTAGATCATTACATGTGCTATCTTTCTCAGCTGACCTTGTGTTGGTCTGCAGCAGTCTCTCATATCTTCTTCTTCTTCCCTTAATCCCCAATGGAGCATAGACTTCACGACAAGAATCAGCATCATACTCTCAAGTCGCTCACGTGTGCTATCTTTCTCAGCTGACAGAGTGTAGGAATACTGACTGTTCTCCAAGTGCACTGATTGTGAATGCATCTATGTTGTCCCAGCTGGTGATCTGCCCACTGCTCCTCCTACTACTATTACATGTGATTTTTTTTCCTTTTCATTTGCGCTCGCTCGCTTTGAACTCAAGCGTAGTCCATACAGGTGCTACTACTTCTAGTGCAGTGGTCTGATCTTTGCATGTCTGTTAGCTTTCCATATTACCAGTGTCCCTCAACATCAGACGGACCCATTCCGAATTAGAGGTACTTGTAATCTTCGCCCCCCAAGCCAAGGATAAAAAATCAACATTTAGTCCAACTGAGCAGTGTAGGGTTGAACCCCTTACCTCAGCACACCGGATGTTTAAGAACAAGCACTCTTACCCATTTGGCCATGCTGACCTCTGTATATATGATTGTAAACTCCAGGTCCCATTTGTGTTGGTTCATTGACACATGTTGGTCTGCAGCTTTCTCTCATATCATCTCTTACCTTTATCTCCAACAGAACATAGTTGAGAGGCTGGTGGAGTGACTAGAATGCCAAATTCTCCTTCAGGAGACAGGTTCGAATCCTCGGTAAGGTGTGGAGTTTTTTTTTTATCTGGGGCAAAAAGAAAACTCTAACCTGCAGTTCGTGGCGACTGCACTAGCCAGGCGGCCTTAATTCTTCAGACTCAAGACCCCCTGCCATACACCGCAAGGTACTATACTGGCAGTAAATGACAGTTTGACAGAGTATAGACTCTCAAGGAACTCACACCAAGCTGTTCTATCTTTTCGCTATCTCCCGCAACACCCTCCATGTCACCAGCATAGAACTCATCTGTCTCCCGCTCTCCTCTCCGTGTGTTTCTAAATCTCCCTCCCTTTCCCCTGAATTGTGGCCCAGAGACAGAACTTTCTAGTTATACTATCATCAAGTTTTCTCAAAGACCTATCCAGTTATCCAAGACAGATTGCATCATCTGAGGAACCTACACTGATTTAATTAATTCAGCTTCACCGTGAGACAGAATTAACGAATGTGAGTTAACCTTTGAGACCAGCATATGATTGCTGGTAGGACCGACTACAAATCTATGACACAGAAGTCACACGATACACATAAAAAGAAAACAAATACTACTAAATTAAATACACATTTTCTTTTCTGTCTACTTTCCCTTTTGTGTCTTTCAACGCTACTGTGGGAAGTGCTTTCTGGGAAGATATTTTGTGTGGACTGCAGAATTTTGTTGCTTCTACTAGCCCATGAATCATTATTTGTGATGTCCGTTTCTTACGCTTTTTCTTCTGCTAACCACCAATGCTGTTAGGCTTGCTGCTTGGAGGCAGTCCTATGACATGGCCAAGCCATCAGACTTGCTATTTCCAATAAAATCCATTGCTGACATTATATCTAGGCCCCTGCTTTGGATCTTGGAAGGCAAATTA
>JACEFZ010009125.1:0-83365 GCA_014155875.1 Cepaea nemoralis
CGGGTTGGTGCATCAGTATGCATCACTCTCTTTGATGAATCAATTTCCTTCTAGCGTAAGTTACGTTTCTGTATGCAACTTTATTGACTCTTGAACTGGTGTTCTTCAGAATGGGTTTTTTAATTCTTTCCCAAAACTTGTAGAGTTTCCTTGGATCTGGTAGGGAACCTAGGATAGAAACAACACATCTGGTGATAGTACTAGTCACTGATCCTTTTGGCTGAGTGTAAACCTATCACCTTGCTTAATGATCTTTAGCGAACTAGACTTAGTCATAGAGCAGATTAGCTACCCACCTAGAGTCGAATCAGGCTATGACAAAGAAAAAATATCAGCAAACAGAATGCGGAACCCCGCCCACCAGGGACACCTACGGGAAGATCCCAATTATCCTTCATTACTCAACTAGTAAAGCTTATCAACACTTCACTAATCTATTCTAGCTAACAGAGCCAAGTATCACTTCACTACTCTAGCTAGTTTCCACTAACAGTGCTAATCATCACACTATAGTTTAACAAGGCTACTGCCTAAAGTAATTATAACGAATATATTATAATAAGTTATACCTTAAATGGCACTACTGCAGTCCTATAAATCATATCTACATCTGACATATAGGCACGTGCAAAATTAAGTCACTAATTAACACACGGTAGATATTATTTCCACTAAGCACTGCAGTGCCCTGGCACTCTAACTAAAGCATTATTCAAGTCCACCCTAGTTGATCTCAACTCGAGTTTATATGGCAAACTACCAAAGTTGTCCACGTGACGTTATCCTTTACTCCCCCACACAGGTGGCACAGTGGCAAATCATCCCCTGTCAAGAACTATTTTCCTGGCTTAAATCCTGTCAAAGTTGTCAGTAATTGCCTAGATTCTCAAAACAAGCCAGCTAGTTTATGTAAACTCCCAACAAAGAGTTTCGATACCAAGCTGCCAATCATCTTGATGTTCCGGAACCCAAGAATTGACAGATGCACTGTTTTCCGTACTAGGTACTTCCGTTTTACATCTGCCCCTGTGATCTCACGGCTTCCATCTGCATTCAAATGTTGACAAACTTGTCACTCTTCTGTTCCGTGGTGACAATCCCAGCAGCCATTTCCGTCTGATGTCCGGCAGTATAGATGACAAACGGCACCATTCCATATCCTTCTCCCTCACCACCAAATGTGTTTATGGGCTGACACGATGTAACCTGTACAACTGTGTTTACTCTGTTAGTACAAATAGATGTCGCTGGTCGATCGTCCGCTTAATCCGAAAATCCTCTGTAATAATCAACCGGATAAACACACGGTTTCATTTTGTGACAATAGAATTGATCCATAAAACAAAGGACCGAGACCTATGGAGATGATGATGATAGCTGTTGAAATGCATTTATATCAGCATGTCTAAAGAGTTTTGAGGTGCCTTCTTGTCCTCTTTCAGCCCCCCCCCCCTTTCCCCTCATACACACTCAAATACATGTCTGTTGTCCGTATCGCTGTTGTTTGTGAATTCTCTGGAAAACTGTTTCAGTTTTAACTCTTTAAGTTCGATGTATTAGCATTCAGGTTGTCTGAGCCCCGGAAAGGACTTGCATGTAGTGGAATGATGCTGGTGTTGAGGTTGTTCACCCCAATCAATCAATCAATCAATCAATCAGGTACCGTCTCCGCAATGAAGGTTGGCTGCATTGGATCTCCAACACTGTCTGTCTCTCGCCCGACTGTACATTCTGTCAGGCTGATGTTCGTCCATATCTTTATGTTATCTTCCCACTTGTATCGTTGTCTACCTCTTGCTCGCTTGTTCTCAATCTTGCCCTTCCGTATGGTTTTTATAATAGTATCATGTCTGTTAACGTGGTCGAAATATTTCACTTGCCTTCTCTTTATTTCTTTCAACAGCTCTCTCTTCATTCCCAGTTTTTCTAGAACCTCTGCATTTTATTGTTTTTGTTTCCATGAAATACGACATATTCGTCTGTATATCCACATCTTCAGGGCCCCAATGCGACTTTCTAGTTGTTTGTTCAATGTCTAGGCTTCCGCGCAATACAGTAGCGTTGGGGATAGATATCCCCATATGTTCGCCCCACATGGTACCAAATTACCGGCTTCACGGGGGCTTATGGTGCAGAGCTCTACTTCCCCTCTCAAGTTAAGAAACCTGCAGTCAGGTGTGCAAGACTGGCAATGAGCTCCTCGCCTGCAGAAACATTTTAGGATGTAATCAGGTCATGATTCGGCGGTGAACGATCCCAGCAGAAAATAAGGAGTTGTCATGAGTCGTGCGATCTCTTTCCCAGGTTTGGCTCAACCTGAATATCAGACCCGTCACAGTGATCGTCACTGCTGAATTATGTAGGGGTCAGTTTAGGGACATTGATGTTCATGTCGAGGAGAATTTGCCAAAATTTGTCAGACCAGCGTAAGTCTGTTTAACCCATGTATTCCATACACAGCACACTGCTCTCAGATGTTGGTATACATAACCTTACAACTCCTTCTGGGCAACCCTTCACTAATGCTCAAAGTGGCAGCGGGCAATGCTACACCCGGAGTTGAAAGCACATATAGACAGGTCCTGCATCTAGGTCTAAGACAAATTTCGATGGCTGAATAGCATTCAATTCGTCATGTTTCTCCAGCTCTTAAAGGTGTTCATAATTTTATCTGGATAAATTGGTTTACTGGCATCTTGCCGTCCTGATAGATAGTTTGTAAAATGGAGTTGTGCCTTTCCGTAGAACAAAACCTGTGCTGGATTTAGAGACTCATGCAAGTATATTCCGTGTCTCTGTCTGACTAGTTTACTTCAGAGGAAAGTTAACATATATCTGAAACAAGACAAGCTGCAAAAGCTGCTGGATCAGCAAAGCAATGCTTTAACTGGCTGCCTGTCGAAGCTTCCACAATAGACCAGTTACCAACCAAGGCTTAGGGTCTGATCTGCTCTGCTATGACATTTAGTATTTAAGTTGCATTTCCTCGCACCAGGGTAAGGCCTGTACCCTCCGAATTGCACTCCTCCGCCCGAAGCCGTTGGCACAATGTGAGGTGTTGGGTTTGGTGACCACCACCCAACGTTCGGCTCTAACAGAAAGCAGGTAGTACCATCTACTGTTATACGGAAGCTCAGTCATATCTTGACTTCATCAATGGATTGACATTGTAATATAATCACAGTGTCCGCCAGTCCACCTGCTCTTTCAATGCATAAACATGGTCCACTAACAGTTTTAACTGTTCACCTTTTGACTTATCAGTAGTTATTGGTGTGAAGCTAGCGTAAACTTGATTGTTAGAAGGGACCTCCCTTCCACGAATCTTTTGGCCGCTTTATCTTCTTGACACTCTATGGGTGGGGTGGTGAATGGCAGGTCCACACAGATTTTGACTCCCAATTGTCTTTCTCCTGTTGTTCATCCAAACCTTGTGCCCGATTCAAGACACCACTATTTTAAATAATCACACAGATACCATAAGTGCCTACCCAAACTCACCGTGTCCCCGGGAAGGCAAACGTCATGCGCCCGATGCAACATGATCTGTTTACATTTCTCTCAGCTCTTTTGACTTGACTGGGAGAAAGCCAACTAGTCCCCCCCCCCCCCCCCCCCCCGGTTGTTGGCCTCTGCCACCGCCTCCGTACACATGGTTCAATACACATGATGGACTCCCTTGCTGCCATGTTGCATTCTTAACACCCCACCCACAGCCGAAGAAGCCGCATACCTTTACACCCATGGGATACCAACTATTCCTGGGAGCTATTTCCATGTGTTGCTGTCTGGGCTCTTCATCCCCCATGGCTGTTTTTATTTTTTTTACTGATTGCCTGCCAAACAAAAAAGTGGTCCTGACCGAACAGAAATTCATGGCAGTAAATTTGAAGTAGGGATGTATCACAATAATGCTTTTAAAATTGTTGAAATTGTAGCATGACTGTGTTAATAATTAATTGATAGGTTAGAAATATTATGATAATAATGAGAGGTTTAGTAATAACAATTGAAATTAAAAAGGTAAAAATTATTTTAAAATTTCACTTACCAAGGCTTTATTTTGTATCCGCTGCAGTTAAATTTGCTGAATACTGTTACATACACCACTTTTGTTCAATAATATCACTGGAACTGCACCACAACACCAATAAAACACAACTAAAACATAATATTTTGAAGCACATAATTTTCACACAAAATGGAAAATGTCAGGAACACACCAGGCAGTTTACTGAGGTGTAGAGTACTGAGAAACAATTTAAACACTATTTTCTATTTAGTTATAATTATTATTATTCTAAATTTAATTATTTAAATACTCCTTAAATCCTTCGTGACAGGCAAAGCAAATTTAGTGGCACAAGTGTGGCCTATTAGCGCAAGCATAAGTCGGCATGTGTCATCATATTATGAGGAACTTTCACTTTTAGATTTCTTTTGAAATTATGACCATCTTCTAAATAATTAACTGACTACCGCACGTGGTATAAGTTTTAGAATCTTTCACAAAGTCCTTTACATCACAATAACTATACTATAAAATTGTTTAAAACGGTAATTTTATTAGCATATATGAGGTCCAGAACCAGAAAGTGTTGTCACTTCGAATTTCGAAACACAACAATCATTTCGAATCACAACAAACTCAATTTTTCCTTAAAACGAAATGGGGTCTAGAGTCTTCTTGCACACGGGCGGAAGCGAAATCTTTCGTTGTAAAGTTTAATTGAAGGGGACACTAAAAATTGCGGACTAAAAAGGAGCAATGAATAAATTAAAGCACTATCTATACCGAACCGACCTATCGCTACGCGGGCGCTAAAACCGTTCTATAGAACCGACCTACCGGTCTCCGGCAGTAAATCAGTTAACCGACCTCCTAATAGTGTCATGCTCTATCGCCAGCAACTTCCACAGTTACTGGTGTGAAACTAAACTTCAATTATTCATGCTATAACCTAACGGTGTCTGTGTTCTACTGCTGGCATCAGTGCTAACTACACTCCCAGAGATGGGCCACTTAGGATAGGGAAAACCGGTGGTTTAAATGTCCCATTGTTTTAATTTGCATTTGTTGTTCTGTCTCACAGTTGAAGTGAAGATTCCACGATACAATTAAGTGATGACGCTAATCACTTGTCATTTACATTTGTTATTCTATCTCACTATTTAACTGAGTTTGATCCCAAAAAAAGTAGATTTGGATGAAACCTATATGGATGGCAGAATATGGGAAACAGGGGTGTCTCACGGTTTTGACTTAAAAGTTGTTAATGTGGTAGCAGACATGGTGTATTATATATCAAATTAAATGGGGCTGCATATAGAAAACTACTGTATTAATATTAGCAGGTACGGAAAGTGGCTTAAGACGATTAATCACCCCATGGCACTTCATCAGTTTGGTAAAGATTTCATGATACAATTAAGTTATGACGCTAATCACTTTTCATTTGTATTTGTATTTTTCAGAAGCAAACCGCGATGGCACATACTGGTCAGAGACTTTGCGAACATTGTGAAAGCTTTCATGGGATCCAACTATCTGTCTGTTGCGTATGCTTTCAAGCAGAGTGGACTTGTAGTAAGTACTTGTGCAAGCCATGAATAACTTATGATTTAATCAAATACGTTAAATATGTTCTTCTGGTGATTGTCATATTTTTAAAATCATATTTGTTAACTTGTTTGGGAAAGCATTAATTTGTATGGTTTGTTTTGACAAGTTATTTGTGTTTGTCGCTGGATGACCCAATTCGCGTGTCTTCTCAGTAGGGAATTCCCAGTATAGTTTAGTCGTTTAGTCGTTGGATCAACGTCACGGCACACGGTTTAACCCATAAGTGCTCCGTTTTCCTCCCAACTCAAACCTGAGTCTGGAGAAACTCAGCTCATTGCACGAACTCCGTTGTATCGGCGAGGATCCTGAAGTACTTTGGGTAGATTTTTAACTCGAAATTTTGCCCGGGCAGCACCGTTAGGCTACTCTTTTTCGATTTCCAACTGCCATGGATTTTTTACGTGCGCAACAATACACACATGCATCCGATCTCACTACCCAGAGACCAGGGGACATTTTATTACTGGAAGTCCAGGTGGATTTTTAAATAAATCCCGGTCCTCACCGGGGCCTGAATCCGGGACCTCCAGCACTCGAGGCGGACACCATACCTCGAGACCACTCCCCCCCCCCCCCCCCCAGTGAATTCCCAGTAGGTTGGCCTTAGCAGAGTTGTTTCCCTCACAGGCTATTTATAACTCGGAGGAAGCCGATTAGTTTGTCCTGTCTAGTTCTTTCTAGAAAGGTCGCGTGAATGATCGGATGGGTTGGCGACATGCACCGAACCACCTAAGACCCCATTCAAGCGGGGTTTCTCGTGGTTAGAAATCGGAGAAAGTGACTTTCTCCTGAATAGCAAAGTTTTCGAGGTTAGAGAGTCCCACGCAACTCAACCGACTGTCCATGTTGTGAGTCAGTCGCCTTATTGCTGTCAACTAGAGCGGACGCAGAATGTCCATTATTGTATTCACGGAGCTCGCTAGCACCAGACAATGAGATGGCTGAAATCTGCGGTGACTCTCACTATAAGGTATTTGAAATATTACTTAGTCTCTATTCGTACCGAGCCGTATTACCCGAATGTATATATCGCTATCGCGCTGTGTTCGCCGAACCGACTTCACGAATATTAAGTACCATTATCGATCGCACCGGTGTGTAAATCTAGGACACGGCTGTGTGGTGATTTCCTCCGTTCTAACTTTAATACTTAAATATTGTGTGTAGATTTAGGACGTTAGCAAAGTCCTTTTGCACAGGCATAGTGTTGCTAAATAGACATAATATGTGTGTGTTGTCAGAATCCACATTTCTTAGTGAAAGCAGTAGAACTGCTGTGAAAATAGCACTGCTAGTTCTGAGTGTCCTTTTGGTAGAATTGCTGTGAAAATAGCACTGATAGTTCTGAGTTTCCTTTTTTAAAAATAAGGTAAGATCTAGCCTAGGAATCAACATACAGCTGAAAGATGCTGATGTTGACTGCAATATCCTAAAACAGGATGGAAACGCGGGAAAAAAAGGTAAGATTACGAATAACATGTAAGGTGACCTTCATGTTTATTGATTAAGTAGCTAGTGGTGTGCTACATTCTCTGTGTATATGGTGCTGTGGTATTTCAAGGGAGTGTGGTGTTGTTCTATTTCAAAAGGGAGGTACCGATGCTATATTTCCAAGGAATGTGATGCTAGGTATTTACAGTGATTGTGATAGTGATTTATTTCATGTGGGATCGTGGTGTAGATATTACTCACAAGTTCGGAAGGAACGGCGTATGGTGATACGACACGTCGCATCCGAGTGCATTAGCGTGTGGAACGGCGACGAGAATTCAAGCTAAACTCTATCCTGATAGTTGGGGATACATATACTAGGGGTAGGGTGATAAAGAGGAGAGCTTAGATACATTTCAAGAGAGACATCAGGAATTAGGGGGTGAGTTGCTAGGTGTCATCCTAAAATGGAGCTGAGTGGCCTAACAAGCCATTTAAACCGTTCATACTTTGACCACAGCTAATATGGGGTAAGGGAACGTGGGTGGAGTTACACCAGCTACATGGGATGGAACTACACGTAGAAAGGGAATAAAACTCTTTGCCTTTCAGAAAGAGGGGGGTTAACAAAGAGGAGTTCTCTATTCTCTTGGACGGAGATCCCAGAAGAGAAGCTATTGCTTGATTGTTGATGTATTGATGGATGATTAATTGCTGATTAATGGCTTAATTAATTGATTGATTGTTTAGTTATGATGATGATGAGGAACTGTCCGTACGGAGAGACACCACTAAATTTAAATAAGATTTAGGTGTATAATAAGGTTGATGATGGAGGAATTAGAGTTATAGCACAATGTGACAGGATCCGATGACCACGGTCAGACGGACAACACTGGTACTTTCTGAAACCGTGCTTCCCTGGTGAGCTATTTGCATGGCTATCTGACAAATGATGCACCTGCATGCCTGAACTTCTTGTAGAGAGTATCCCTTAATGATAGGGTAATACATTTCTGATTGCATATGATATTATTTATGTGCATGTATGTCACAGTTTTAGCCGAATGCTCTCACCAACCTACTCTCCTTTCAGGATTTACCTTTCAGGTGATGCTCATGAAATAACATTATGATGGAATACTGGGGAACAGCTCACTCCAGTGAAACCACCTACGATTTTTGGTGTTTCTATACTGGGAGCACTCCAACGATTTATTGGGCTGTCAGGGCAAACCAAAGACAATATTGATGAGATATAGCTGCCCGCACAATCAGATGCAGCAGTTGAGAGTCCGACGAGGTCTGAGTTGAATGATCCAGATGGGATCTACAACCGGAGCGTCTAACTAGACTTTGATTCTGTGATTCCTCAAGATGATATCAGACTCTATTGCTCAGAGTGAGGACATATTGTGTAATTGAGGTTCCACTATTCAGGTTGAGTATCGCCTAATTGAACATTAGTTATTACTGAACGGCGATGGAACTTCTGAGAATTTTTCTAACTCAGCCGGGTCTAATTGACAATTTTGAATGTGGGGAGCTACCAAGCTCCAGTGTTTGTGCTGCAGTTGAGAATATCCAAGGGGACGCCTAGAGCCCTACGGTTGCCCTGTCAGACATTGTGTGTGAATCCTGTGGTGTTAGTTACGTCACTGGGTGACGGCAGCAGGGAACATTGTGATTGTGACATTCTGGTTTAGGAAATTAGAATGGCCATTCAGATTTATTAATCACCGGGGACTTTGAGGACGCAGGAAGTATCTACACCTTGGAAGTCCTCTGTGCCTGGAGATATCCCGGTGAGTGCACTGCAACGACCGGACTGACGCACGGAATAGATATCACATGCTGCCTGATGAACTCTGGAGCTCTAGTACTACTAGCTCTTCTCACCTCTGTTATCCACGCTGTGTACATAGACCTACTTTCTTCACGGCTTTTCAGCCTTCAGATCTGGATTATCTTGTAAATTAAACTTTGCTTTTGTTACCATGTCGTTGTGTGATTGTACGACTGTTGTCTGGTCCGAGCCCCCTATGGGTGGGTGCCCGTAGGTGGGAAGAGAAGGACAGGTGGAGTCCCGATTTTTTTGGGGTCTAATAGACGGATAATCCTTGTGAGGTGGTCAGGGCAGGGCGGGGAAATAGAAGTGTACCCCTACCTGTCAAAGCCCCATGTTGACACTGATAGATCTTCCTTATAATGGTCTCAGTTTGACTAATTAAACGGCGAGTACAACCTGTGCCTCGGAGTAAGCGATAATATTGATATTTCTTCCTCTTCTTCTGCGACCACTGTTTCAATGTATCTATTTGGGTATGGGTCACGAACAGGGCAGCTCGCGTGAGATCTTCACTGGTCCCCCGGAGTTTGACTCGAAGCTCGCTCCTGTAGGCCACATTTCGTCTCTCTTGTAGCACATGCTACGGGGCTTTGCAATGGTGCTCCACAGATTAAGCGGAAATAAGGAAATAAATCGCGAGGATCACTTAACTGATTCACTGCCGAAGGATAATATATTGCCAAATGTGGACAGAATGACGATATATAGCCATACTAGGGTTATATTTGTTTTGTTTTGTGATATCTTCCCCAATTTCATAAATGTGCATAAATGATAACTCCAGGTTTCTTTTCTCTCTTTCAGTTAGGCATCATTGGACTGCTGCTTATCGCTTTCATAACTGACCACTGCTGCGATCTGATCGTGAAGTGTAAATACCACGCTATTCAGTTTGTCTTAGACAAACAAATCAGCCGAAAATCTTCACTCAGTGCACATAAATCTGAAGCATCATTAAAATCATGTGAAAAATCTGAAGACGATACAGAAAGATCCCGACAAGACGCTGCTGAAATCACCAAACGCATGACACGAAGTATAACTTATGGGGATATAGGCAAATTAGCCTGTGGGAACTTTGGCGCTTTTATAGTCAACGCCTGTGTTATAATTACTCAGCTTGGTTTCTGTATTGGATACTGTATTTTCATCGGGAACACGCTGTTTTCTTTATTTCCATCAACGATTGTCAGCATGAATACAATTGTAACAAAAACCCCTATGGCATCGTACGCATCTGAAATGAGTGCAGTAAATGTAAACAAAGACTATACTCAAAACAAAGAATCTCTATTCACCAACAGTTTTGACTACCAACCCTCTGTACAAATCAATGATTCTTCACATAACGTCCTAGAGAGTTTAATGCCATCAATTGCAAATTCTACTATTCCACCAACAGATAACTCCACAAGTTTTATCACCATTAATGATGCTCCAGATCTTCGCCTGCTGGTCATCTCCCCTGTGCCTCTGTTTTTCGCTTTCGCGCTGTTGAGAAACGTGAGAAACCTTGGATTTGTCAGCGTTGGCGCGGATCTGTCCTTGTTTCTGGGCTGTGCTGTCACACTGATTTATTTTTCCGTAGGTAAGATTAATCATGGTTTCATCATTTACCTAGTGTTGATAATCTTGTTTGTGCATATGAACAGCTCCAAAACTACAATACTTTCAACACTACAATAGCTGAAACACTATAATAGATTCAACACTATAATAGATTCAACGCTATAATCTATAATAGATTCAACACTATAAGAGATTCAACTCCATAATAGTTCCAACACTATAAAAGTGCCAACACTATAATAGTTCCAACACTATAATAGTCCCAACATCATAATAGCTTCAACACTACAATTGCTGAAACTCTATAATCGATTCAACACTATAATAGTCCCAACATCATAATAGCTTCAACACTACAATTGCTGAAACTCTATAATCGATTCAACACTATAATAGTTCCAACACTATAATAGTCCCAATACTGTAATGTCTATCACACTATATAATACTTCAAACACAATAATAGCAAAACCATTATAATAGCTGCCGGCTCCCTGGTCGTGGGGTTAGCAGCTTTCTCCGTTAACCCCGAATACTCTCGTGGTTGACGTGAGCGCACGAGAATTAGAAGTGCTTCGAGTCACGCCAGTGATTTATGAGAGTATGGAGCCGGTCGCTCAGAAAGTCGTGGCGTGCTGATGATAGTAATCTATCAACATTTTATTACTGGACAGCTGAAAGATGCTGGTGTTGACCGCAATATCCTAAAACATGATGGAAATGCGGGGGAAAAAAAATTATAATCGCTCCAAATCAATAATACCTCCAACTATTTAATATCGCCAGCATTATACAAGCTTTTTTTTGTTTTTAATTCGCATATCCTTTACAGGACATCGCTGCCAACAGCAGCATCTTTCAGCTGTCTGTTGATTTCTTGGCAAGATTACGCCCAGTAGTTTGCCATTGTTTTCTGAGCGGCCGGCTCAGTTATCCAGCACGTCACCAGCGGGGGACGAACCGCTCCCAGTTCGCGCCCGCTACGAGACTCTGCGTGATAAACGGGATTACGGAGAAAGTGTTGTAACCCCTCGGCCAGAGAGACCGGCTTATACAAGCTACAACACTAAAATATCAACACAGTGTAATAGCTAAACAACTATAATCGCTCAAAAAATCTAATAGCTACACCGCTATAATAGCTCCAACACTATAATAGTTTCAACACAATACAATAATAGTTTCAACACTATAATACCATCAACACTATAATAGCTCCAACACTATAATAGTTTCAGCACAATACAATAATAGTTTCAACACTATAATACCATCAACACTATAATACCATCAACACTATAATAGATTCAACACAATACAATAATAGTTTCAACACTATAATACCATCAACACTATAATACCATCAACACTATAATAGATTCAACACAATACAATAATAGTTTCAACACTATAATACCATCAACACTATAATACCATCAACACTATAATAGATTCAACACAATACAATAATAGTTTCAACACTATAATACCATCAACACTATAATAGCTGCAACACTATAATAGATTCAACACAATACAATAATAGTTTCAACACTATAATACCATCAACACTATAATAGCTGCAACACTATAATAGTTTCAACACAATACAATAATAGTTTCAACACTATAATACCATCAACACTATAGTAGCTGCAACACTATAATAGTTTCAACACAATACAATAATAGTTTCAACACTATAATACCATCAACACTATAATAGCTGCAACACTATAATAGTTTCAACACAATACAATAATAGTTTTAACACTATAATACCATCAACACTATAGTAGCTGCAACACTATAATAGTTTCAACACAATACAATAATAGTTTTAACACTATAATACCATCAACACTATAGTAGCTGCAACACTATAATAGTTTCAACACAATACAATAATAGTTTTAACACTATAATACCATCAACACTATAGTAGCTGCAACACTATAATAGTTTCAACACAATACAATAATAGTTTCAACACTATAATACCATCAACACTATAATAGCTGCAACATTATAATAGTTTCAACACAATACAATAATAGTTTCAACTCAATACAATAATAGTTTCAACACTATAATACCATCAACACTATAATAGCTGCAACATTACAATAGCTACAGCACTATAATTGCTAGACTATAATATCTTTAGCATTATAATAGCTTTAACACTATTGTTGTTACTTTTTTTTAACGCTGGCTCGCTTTTAACTAAAGCGTAGTCCATACACACTATTTATAGTAATGATGGGCTGAATTTTGCGTGTGGGTTACCTTTCCCTATTAACAGTGTCCCTCGCCATCAGGCGAACCCACTCCGATTTCAGAGGTCTTCAACACTATAATTGCACTAATGTCAATGATATTTTAAAATGATTTTATTGGTGTAATTAAAACATTCTTTAATGAGCCGTGTTGACAAATACAAACATTGTTTAGTGTGTCCACCTCATGGGCAAAACTAATGTTAGTGGATAAGAATGTGATGCAACGGGTCTAGCTTATATGTAATAACATTCTGTAGTAGGTTCAGCTACCAGATAAGAATTTTAACAACAGGGGTCCAGATTCTTGATAATAATGTTCTGTTGCTGATCCAACTTATGAATACCCATACTGGGTATTGCATTGGGTATATGGTTCTAGTCCCAAACGTTTAGACCGGTTGGCATTCAAGGGATGATGTAGTCATTAGAAGCCGACTCTGTGGCGAACGCAATTCGTAATCCTGCATACCGCGTTTGAAACACAGCTTCTGGCGATTTGGCAGCAGACCTCCTTGCGTTTGGTTTCCTATACAAAGGTAAGAGTGCAGGTCGTTCAGATAGCAATGGTAAACTACTGAACATAAACTTGCCTAGAAATCACGACCAGCCAAAAATGTTGGAGTTGACTGCGACGTCATGTAAAGGATATCCTACTAACTTTATTAAGTCAATATCATGCCGGCGACCTATTACCCATTTTGCCTGGGTTGATCTAGTCAATTTTGTTTTAAATTCTCCGTCTGGGTAGGGATTCGAACTCAAAACCACCGGGTGGCCTTGCAAGCATGCTAGCCACTGCGCCACAGCGGCACTTAGTATTTATATATGCTCATTGCTAATTTCGTTAAGTTTTGTTAAGAAATAAACTCACATGTACTGATTGGCACTCACAGATGTAGAAGAGAAGTATAGATTAAGGACAATAAAAACATTGAAAGCTCTCGTGATCACAAAGAGATTTGAACCTGCCGCTTCCAAACGACGACAGTGCCTCGCTGAAGGAACAAGTGGCTGTGTGTCGAAGTGCACGCGTTGCCTCAGCCAGGCGCTGTTGTCATGTGGAGGCAACAAGATCGAATTCCCGTAAGGCCACTACAGTCAGTGTCTACATTGTCCAGTGTGCCTCCTAATCTCTACTTGTCCCTCTAATCCTATGACTACAATCAATACCTGCGAATTTATTTTTCATGCATTTCGTTTTCCTCCATGATGTTGCAACATTTGCTGCTTGTATGTATTATAATATCGTTTAGATAACGTTTTTGTTCATGTTTCATTTTTGCATGTTTTCATTTATTTCGTTTTCCTCCATGATTTTGCAACAATTGCTGTTTGTGTGTATAACAATATCGTTTAGATAACGTTTTTGTTATGTTAGGTTTTAGTCAGATATGACTGAGCTACCATATGACTGTAGACGATACCACCCACTTTCTGTTAGCGCCGAATGTTGGGCGGCGCTCACCAAACCCCACACTCCATATTGTGCCAATGGCTTGGGGCGAAGGTGTGTAATTGAGAGGGTGCAATCCTTATCCTAGTGCAAGGAAATGCAACCTAAAGACTAAATGTCATGGCAGGGCAGATCAGACACAAAGCCTTCGGAGGCAGCTGGTCTAGGATGGAACCTCCAACAGACGGACAGTTAAGAGTATTGCTTTACTGATCCGCAGCTTCTACAACTTGTCTTGTTCCAGAAGTATTGGTGTTACCTTTCCTCTGGAGTAAACTAGGCAGGCCGAGAGAGGGATTATGCTGCATGGGAAACACATGGTCTCTAAACTCAGCCCAGGCTTTGTATTATGGAGAAGTATAACGACGAATAGGTGCCACTCTGATAACGTTTAAGAGAAAAATAAAACATTTGTAATAGCATATTTTATAATAATGAGCTCAATTTAAATAAATGTAATGAACTAAACATTTTACTTATCGAACATCCAGATTCTCGGCGTTTCTAGAATTGCTTTTTTTTTCTTTTTTAAAGAAGAAATATAAATCCTGATATGTGTGTTGGTAAAAGTTGACACGAATCTTGTTGCAGGTTTTGAGTTGTCTTCGTCGTGGAGATGTTCAACTGGAAAACATTCCCTGTGTTCTTTGGCATGATCACGGCATCGTACGAGGGTATAGGCACGGTAAGTGGGCTGTATTTTAATATGTGGTGTTGATCACTAGGGTATCGGCACGGTATGTGGGCTGTATTTTAATATGTGGTGTTGATCACTAGGGTATCGGCACGGTATGTATTATATCTGAGGGTCACCGTGACCGAGTGGTGACGTCGCCTTGTTGGTGCTCCGAAGATTTCAGGTCACGTCGTTTGGTTAACGATTCATATTTTCTCATAGACTCAATGGGGTCGTCGCTGGAGCCACGGAGTTCGTGCTTTGTGTGACGCTTTCGTAAGAGACCGAGCCATATGGGTTAAAACCTGGTGCAACGAAGTCGATCGTCTTGTCTTGTAAGCAGGTTGTAATGTATTGTATTTGTAGAAGAAATCAGTTCTTGCTATGGGGTATGTGATGTGATCGCTCCATCTCATTGTGTAGGCCTGAATGCGCGGAGGAATAGGAAGACAAGCTTTTCCTCACTTTCGCAGGTGACGTGCCCAGGCGTCAAACCTGCATCCGACTGCGCAGATGACATTATCAGCACAGATATATATCAAGCTCGCTACCCGCCCGTTATTGTATTCATTTGTGCAATCAGAAATTACTGGTCTTACAGGTGGGAATAATATATTTTACTATATAAGGTAACAGTATTCTTTGGTCATGGTTTGGGAAAGAAATGAAAGAGGATACAGACTTGTAGAATGGGCAAAAGAACAAGAAATGGTTGTAGGAAACACCTGGTTTAAACAACATCCTAGATGATTATGGACATGGATGAGTCCAGACAGCAGGATTAAAAACCAGATAGATTACATCCTGAATAGCAAATGGTTTCGAAATGCATTAACAGTCGTAAAAACAGTTCCAAATGCTGACTGTTACAGTGATCACTGTCAACAACTCATGTGCCAGGCATCATCGGATTCTTCTCCCACACCATACAAGAAACTTGCAAGTCGTGTGCGAGGAAAATACATGGTACATTTTATTGCCGTTGGCTCGTTACAATTATATGACAGTCGCTATTAAACCCACACACAAAGCCACAGAATTGCCTATCACTAGTTTTCTAAAGCCTATGCTAATTCTCTATCTATTTGGTTACACAAAACTCCTATCAACTATTCTACGATCTGAACACTACAAGTCCTGTCTCCCGTCTGCCGATTCCCCTTGCGTCGTTACACACCACGCGGAGGGACCTTGAAGCGTACTTCGCCTTTTGCGTGTCAAGCCACTTGCCACGCTTACATTAGCTTCTCCCGTTGAGTGGCGTTCGTGGCTATCATGTAGGCGGGATGCTGTCGTGACCAGAGTGCTAACCCTCTGGTCAACGCCTCCGTGTCTCATGAGAGAACCAATTACCCATCTCCCATTTCACCATCTCCCCTGCCCTTACCTCGGGGCACCGTATCACCTCTTGGTCTCCTCGAGGTTGACTGCTCTTCCCGGTGGAGGGGTTACGTTCCAGTCTTTGACAATCACAGATTAATTACAGGCACATTGAGGGTAAAGTTAAAGAAAGTCAAGTATACAGCAGGAAACCCTAAATATGACTTGTGAAAATTGAAAACTGACAAAGAAATACAAGATAATGTTAACACAGAGGTAAAGAACAAATTTGATTTATTGTCTGATCTAGAGATCCTATTTCACGATGTAAATGATCAATGGGAAATGCTGAAGAATTCAATCAGTTGTGCAGCAGAAAAAAAACTATTCCAATAGTAAAGAAAGTGGGCCGTAAGACTTGGATGACTGAAGAAATTTTACAACTAATGAAAACAAGAAGACAGAACAAAAATAATCCTGCCAAATATGAAGAAATTCACAGAAAAGTCAGAACCTTATGTAAGGAGGCAAAAGAAACATGGCTTGAGAAAAATTGCAGAGAAATTGAAAAACAACACAACAATAAAAATGCGAAACTAATGCACAAAAGAATTCAGGAGCTTACTAATCAAAGAACACGTACATCAGCAGGTTGCCTAAAGACAAAAGATGGAAGAGTCATAATAGAAAAAGATCAGATCTTACATGTATGGTCAGATTACGTGAAAAACCTTTATGACGATAACAGAGACGAACAGTATGATGTTCAAAATAATAAAGAAGGACCAGCAATTTTGAAGATGGAGGTTCAGAATGCTCTTAACCATATGAAATCTGGCAAGACCCCCGGTTCAGACAGCGTCACAACAGAAATGATTAATGCTTTAGAAGAATATGGAATAGATAAAGTTACCAGTCTGCTTAATACAATATATGATACTGGAAATATACCTCAGGAGTTATGTAATTCTGTATTTCTTGCAATCCCAAAGAAATCAGGAGCCTTGGAATGTGATCAACATCGAACAATTAGTATAATGAGTCACATCACGAAGATTTTGCTAAGAAATATCATGCAAAGAGTTAGGAGGAAAATACAACCTGAAATAGGAGAAGAACAATGTGGGTTTGTAGAAGGCAAGGGTACAGTAAATGATGTGTATAAATTGAGAACCGTAATCGAACGTTCTATAGAAGTAAACAAAGATCTACAGTCACAATTTTTTGGGCATGTTATGAGAAGAAATGATTTGGAGAACTCGGTGACAACTGGTAAGATCGAGGGGAACAGACCAAGGGGAAGACCTAGAAGCAAGTACCTGGATGGCTTGGCCTTGTGGCATGGTCGAGACAGAAACACGGAGCTGATCCACGACTCTGGTGATCGAGTGAGATGGCAGAACATGACCGCTCACGCTTACCGGCATGGCACATGATGGATGGATGGATGGATTCTTTGGTCATGTAATGAGAAGAGAGGCATTTGAGAACATCGTGACAACTGGAAAGATCGATGGGAAGAGAGGCAGAGACAGACCAAGAGAAATTATGCTGGATGGATTGGGACGGTGGCATGGAGGAATATTACGATCATCACACTTATCTTGTGGGTATATGTGAGATGTTAAGATCATCAAACTTCTCTTGTGGGTATATATGAGGTGTTACGATCATCACACTTCTCTTGTGGGTACATGAGGTGTTACGATCATCACACTTCTCTTGTGAGTATATATGAGGTGTTACGATCATCACACTTCTCGTGTGGGTATATATGAGGTGTTACGATCATCACACTTCTCTTGTGGGTATATGAGGTGTTACGATCATCACACTTCTCTTGTGGGTATATGAGGTGTTACGATCATCACACTTCTCTTGTGGGTATATGAGGTGTTGCGATCATCACACTTCTCATGTGGGTATATGAGGTGTTACGATTATCACACTTCTCTTGTGGGTATATATCAGGTGTTACGATCATCACACTTCTCTTGTGGGTATATTTGAGGTGTTACGATCATCACATTTCTGTTGTGGTACATGAGGTGTTACGATCATCACACTTCTCTTGTGGGTATATATGAGGTGTTGCGATCATCACATTTCTCTTGTGGGTATATATGAAGTGTTACGATCATCACACTTCTCTTGTGGGTATATGAGGTGTTACGATCATCACATTTCTCTTGTGGGTATATATGAGGTGTTGCGATCATCACACTTCTCTTGTGGGTATATATGAGGTGTTACGATCATCACACTTCTCATGTGGGTATATATGAGGTGTTGCGATCATCACACTTCTCTTGTGGGTATATATGAGGTGTTACGATTATCACACTTCTCTTGTGGGTATATATCAGGTGTTACGATTATCACACTTCTCTTGTGGGTATATTTGAGGTGTTACGATCATCACATTTCTGTTGTGGTACATGAGGTGTTACGATCATCACACTTCTCTTGTGGGTATATATCAGGTGTTGCGATCATCACACTTCTCTTGTGGGTATATTTGAGGTGTTACGATCATCACATTTCTGTTGTGGTACATGAGGTGTTACGATCATCACACTTCTCTTGTGGGTATATATCAGGTGTTGCGATCATCACACTTCTCTTGTGGGTATATTTGAGGTGTTACGATCATCACATTTCTGTTGTGGTACATGAGGTGTTACGATCATCACACTTCTCTTGTGGGTATATAGGAGGTGTTACGATCATCACACTTCTCTTGTGGGTATATGAGGTGTTACGATCATCACATTTCTCTTGTGGGTATATATGAGGTGTTGCGATCATCACACTTCTCTTGTGGGTATATATGAGGTGTTACGATCATCACACTTCTCATGTGGGTATATATGAGGTGTTACGATCATCACACTTCTCTTGTGGGTATATATGAGGTGTTGCGATCATCACACTTCTCTTGTGGGTATATATGAGGTGTTACGATCATCACATTTCTCTTGTGGGTATATATGAGGTGTTACGATCATCACACTTCTCTTGTGGGTATATATGAATTGTTACGATCATCACACTTCTCATGTGGGTATATATGAGGTGTTACGATCATCACACTTCTCTTGTGGGTACATGGGGTGTTACGATCATCACACTTCTCTTGTGGGTATATGAGGTGTTACGATTGACATAAGCCTGGGTCATTGACATTGAGTTGAGTGGCCGGGCACGAGAAATAATGGAGATGAAAGTGGGAGACAGTAAGGTGAGTGACCTGGCTACGAGGAAAACAATCAACCCTCAGAAATAATGGGGCGGATATGAGTGGAAGGCCCCAGGGGGGATGGGTCGAAAGACAGTTGTGTGTTGTGTGAAGTGAGGAGACTGAAAGTCAGTGAGAGAAGAGACCTGACTGCGGGTCAGGTCGTTTTGAGGGAGTTGAGTTTGAGATACCGAAGGAGTCGGTAGTCCACGTACAACGGGGTGGTGTTATGCTCCGAGTTGTGAAGACAGGCCTGAACCAGAGTGGGTTCTATAGTTGAGCAGTGGCTCCAACCCAATGTGTGGGTTGTATTGTGGGAGATCCAGCCGTGGATAGTAGCTGGATTACCTGTCTTGTGGATTGAGATAAGAAGCAGGCCGTGAGAAGGCATTGATGTGTGCTGGTTAAATTGTGAGGAGGATATTTATAATCTATGGATTACATTGTTTCTGGATATATATATATATGTTCCGTCTGTCGTCTTATTTCTGTAATAAAGGATTATGTGCGCCAACGGAATCTTGTTTAATGCCTGGTGAATATGCACTGCGAGGGTGAGTTGGAATAAGAGTCAGTTAGATATCTCCATTGACACCCCCTGAGTATCGTTACCTAGACAACGACCATCACACGATAAGATCAAGCAAAGATCATCAAGAACATTGATATTATCATCAAGAAAACGTGTGACATTCTGAGGGCTACGTCCGATTAAGAACATTATAGACAGTGTTGTCATTCTGAGATGTTTGTGGGCTCTTCGCGGAGAGAGGGTGGACAGCGGAGTGTGTCCACCGTATAAACACTGAGTTTTTCTCCGTGCGGGAACTGATACAGACAGTTCACATCAAATCCACTACAGGTGAATTGGAACCAACCATATCGCTGAAGCGAGAGGGGGTGATAAAGACACGCCATACAGACTAACCGGGAGAGTCCATTACGGTGACAGGTAAATTTGATACCAGGCAGGAGTGCTGAAACTAGCAGACGCGGCGATGAAAGACCAGTGTTGAATCCAGAGTGGCGAGGGCAGCGTGTGTGTGTGTAGGACATCGCTGGCGGTGATAATGACAGGATTGGGAACCAAAGATAATTGACAGGTGTGTGTGTGCTGGAGGCAAGCGCGCTGTGTTGTTGCAAGTTGACTGGTCAAGATTTTTCGACGGAGTAAATAGGACGGGTGGGTACACCAGCGTCCAGGTACTGGGGAAGTACATGTTTGGAAAACAGAGAAAAATTGGCAGTCGCTGATTTGACGGACAGTTGACTGAAGGGGATAGTAACGGTACCCCTACCGCAGCCGGGTGGGGCTGTCAAGTTTATGTGAAAACTGTTTTACGGAGGAATTTCTCACTGAGAGTGATAAAGAGAAATTGAGGTGACATTGTGAGTTGGGGGTGGAAGGAGGAAAGTTACTCAGAAAAATTTCCACGACCTAGTGTGGTCAAGATGACTCATTGGGAATGAACAAAACAAGGTTGTTTTGAAAGAAAGCCAGATTTTATGTTTCGCCTTTGTTGAACTGTTCTATTATTGTCATCATTATTCTGTTATGAGCAAACAGTTTTAACGTCTCATCATCGCAACCATGGTTGTATTGCTTTGCCAATAAGGATTTATATACCCAAATTTAAAGCGCTGAACATTGGCTGCCATTCTCCTTTTCTTTTTTGGTGAATCTTGTCGGATAACGGAAATCCATAACATTAATGATACAGCGAAGCGCCATCTCCGCAACGAGAGTAACAACAAATCGAAAGAACACTTTGGATTATTACTGTGGTGCCACCACGTACAGAGAAAGTACAATAACGTTACGGACTGTGTCGAGACAGAACAGTTTGGATATCACTATCATCTTCAACTTTTGTCGACAGTTGGAACTTGTGATCACCACGTGAATTCAGGAACCACTCAACAAAATCAAGAAGTCGGTTTGAAATCTAGTGTCGTAGACATTTCCAGCGGATTGCGAATAACTATTAAAACGAACAAAAACTTTGGTGACTGAATAAAAAGAACTTTTGGCGACGGATTAATAGGCCCATATTTGTCGGCCAACCAGTTACACATTATTATTTTTTATTGTTTTGCTCCCATCGTCATATTTATTGTTGTCGGGTGTTACGCAATTATTTGTATGTGGTCCAGTGTTTGTCAAGAGTAGGGGATTTTTGTGTTGTTTCTCGAAGGCCGGGAGACAGGGCGAAAAGTTACTTTCTGAGGTGCACCATATATAATGTCTGGGAAGAAAATCGAAAGGTCGGTTTATTTGGTTCTGCAGGGACGGTCCTGAATTATATAACGTGCCAGTTTGTGTTTGACTGTCAGATTTCTGTATAATTTTATGCTATAATTTTTTTTTCTTCTCTTTCTTCTTTTCGTTATATTTACATATGATATTTGCTGTGTTCGGATAGATGTTATTATCGTGCACTTTTGTCGTGTCTACTATCTAGTGGTATCTGAGTCAGTTTATATGTTACGCGCACTGTGGGTGTCCCTACACAAGCTTGTGGTTGTTACTGTGGTTTATTTCTGTGTGATCATCGTCTCCGTGTACTCAGCTTGTGAAGTCTAGCGTTGGATAGTCATCACTTAGTGTTATCATCCATTTGTTTGTATATGTATTTATATGTATGTTTAACAATATTTTCAGGGACTTCATGAACTTGTGGTCATAGATATATAGATATAAGGGAGTATAGGTGATACTTCCCCCCTCACTACCTAGTGCTTATAGAGTGACTGGGTGAGTACAGAGTGATATTTTAGCACTACGAATTTACGTACACAAGGATTAGTGGTGTACTTAGGGAGGGCACACAAAGTCTAGTAGCAGAGTCTTTACATTTATAGTTGGCTGACAGACAGCAACGTGTCCACAAGTACAAGATGCCTACTTTAATGGACTATATTGAAGCAGGTGAACGAATAGGCCTGAAAGGTAAAGAGTTACAGGAGTATGCTGAAGCAAAAGAACAAAAGCAGACGGAAAGAGAGGAGAGGCAGAATGAACGCGAGGCAAAGCGTCTACAGGAAGAAGAAGGAGACACAAGTGAAACTAGACTGAAATGGAAAACAAGCGTCTACAGGAAGAGAAAGAGTACGCAAGTAAAACTAGCTGAAATGGAACAAGCGTCTACAGGAAGAGAGAGAGAGACACACATGAGAATGGAAATTGGAGAAAGAGAAGATTAAGATGGAAGCGGAAATTGCTATTAAAAAGTTAGAATTTGCATAGAAGGGTCAAAGTGAGGAAAGTAAGAAAACCGTCGCAGTCGTCACAGAGATTAAAACTGCCATATTTCACAGGACCGGGATTGCAACTTGAAATCCTATCTTGTCCAGTTCGAAGCATCAGCCTAAAGCATTAGGTATTCCAGAGAAGGAGTATGCGATGAGACTTGGCGAATTTCTACGGGCAAGGCACTAGACACCATGTTCAATTACCTGTAGAAGAAAGGAACAACTACACTATCTACGTCAACGTTTGCTGACTAAGTTCCAACTCACTGAGCAGGATATAGAACAAAGTTTAGACAGTTAGGGCCAGAGACAAATCAAGATTTCACAGACTTTGTTAACACAGTAAAGAATACATTTAACAAATGGATGGAGCTCGCAGAAGTAGGGAAAGATTTTAATAAATTAGTAGATCTAATGTTAAGAGACAAGGTAGTATCTGCATGCAATTCTAATTTAGTGGCGTTCTTTGAGGAACGGAAGCCAAAGGACATAGACACAATGTCTCAGTTAGGGCAAAACTACATGACTGCACATCCTAACGTATCTATTGGGAAACTAATGAGTGAGGAAATAGTCTGTGCAGCGTACACTAAACAGGACCAGAATCCAGTCATCAGACCAAGGGCGAAAAGTGTGGATTCAGCACAGAAAGGTGAGCAGCAAGAACTTCAAGATAATGGTTTCCGAGGAAACAATGTTGGTAGAGTAGGACGGTACCCATATAGAAGAGGGAACTTCCAGAGACGTCCAAATTATGCCGGATGTTGGAATTGTGGGAGCTGGAGACACAAGGCAGCAGAGTGTGATGCACAACCATCAGATGGACCAACGAACAACACTAAAAGGGAGATTACTTGTTTCAAATGTGGAAAGAAGGGGCATATCAGCCATCAATGTAGGATGAGAGAAACAGAGCACTCAAATGCAGCGCAAGTAATTGAGACGCTGAACAATGAAGATTGTAGTGGGTGCAAACCTCTTTTTGAAAAAGACAGTCAGCCAGTCCTAATATGTGGTCATACAGTAAAAGCAGGATCAGCAGTGCATGAAGGAGGAAGTCTGAAGCTGCATCAGGGATTTGTCAATGATAGACCAGCGTTAACAATTAGGGATTCCGGATGTACGTCTATCGGAGTGAGGAGAAGTTTAATAGATCCCTCGGATTATACAGGGAAAAAGATTAGATGCATAACATTCAACGGCACAGTAGAGTTCTACCCAGTAGCCATAATAACAGTAAAAACACCATATATCACTGGAAGAGTGACAGCGTGTGTTCTGGACTCACCAGTGGCTGATTTGATCATAGGAAATGTTATAGGAGTTAAAGATTGTACAGAAGAGGAAGTAGTTTATTGGGACCGAAAATATAGTGTAAGCAGTAACGAGGTAGTTACCACAAGAGAACCTAAATTAGAGAGTATAGCTGAGGTAGAAGAGGCACTTGAAGTAGACACAGGAACTCAGGACAAGGATAGTACAGCTGAGCAGATGAGAATGGATCCCAAATATAGTGCTAGTGAATCCCAGAGACAAGATACTACTCTGAACAAATGTTCCCAAGGGTGTAGGAGAGTAGAACATAGGCAGTCAAAGAAAGGTAGATGGTGCTTCGAGAGGAAGAACAATGTTCTCACTCGCAGGTTTTCAGATAGCAGAACTGCACGTGGGCAAGGAGCAGTACCTTTAGCACATAGAGACCGATATACTAGAACAGCTCAGGATAGTGCATGTGCAGGGCACATAGGCATAAGGCGTATGCAGCAGAAAGCAAGGTGCCAGATATATGGGCCAAGATTGAATAAAGAGTTCAGACTAAACAGAGACTCAAGTGTAACGGTGCAATATGCAGATAGGAAAGTTGAGTCAGGTCAAAAGAGTTTTCGCGACATTACTGACCCAGGGCTAGGGATAGCAAACAGATGTTGTAATTGTAGAGGTACCATGAGTCATGGGTACATGAAAGGTAGACACAGCATCGACAGGAATCAGAGGTGGGTTGATGCAAGAACAGAACCACCTGATATAGGGTCGGTACACAAATAGTATTGTGTGGTCGTGAAGTAGTAAGAGACCTGTGGGTACATAAGTATAATGCTTTTCTATGATGTATTATTATTATTATGTGATGTATTAGTTCATGCATTGATACACAAGATAGATGGTTGTATTTATGTGTGATGAATATAGGAGTGTAATATGAGCATTTGATGTATTATGTAGTGTGGTAGCTAGAGTAAGGTGCAGCCATACTTAGGGCTACCCAGGCTATATGTCTGGGTCACATGTTTAGTAAGTTTTAGTCGCCCAATATTTGAAAACGAAGTTTTCTTTTAAGAGGGGGGTGATGACATAAGCCTGGGTCATTGACATTGAGTTGAGTGACCGGGCACGAGAAATAATGGAGATGAAAGTGGGAGACAGTAAGGTGAGTGACCTGGCTACGAGGAAAACAATCAACCCTCAGAAATAATGGGGCGGATATGAGTGGAAGGCCCCAGGGGGGATGGGTCGAAAGACAGTTGTGTGTTGTGTGAAGTCGAGGAGACTGGAAAGTCAGTGAGAGAAGAGACTGACTGCGGGGCAGGTCGTTTGAGGAGTTGAGTTTGAGATACCGAAGGAATCGGTAGTCCACGTACAACGGGGTTGTGTTATGCTCCGAGTTGTGAAGACAGGCCTGAACCAGAGTGGGTTCTATAGTTGAGCAGTGGCTCCAACCCAATGTGTGGGTTGTATTGTGGGAGATCCAGCCGTGGATAGTAGCTGGATTACCTGTCTTGTGGATTGAGATAGAAGCAGGCCGTGAGAAGGCATTGATGTGTGCTGGTTAAATTGTGAGGAGGATATTTATATTCTATGGATTACATTGTTTCTGGATATATATATATATGTTCCGTCTGTCCGTCTTATTTCTGGAATAAATGATTATGTGCGGCAACTAAATCTTGTTTCATGACTGGTGAAGGTGCACTTCTGGGGTTAGTTGGATTAAGAGACAGTTATATATCTCAATTGACACACCATGAACATCGTTACCTAGACAACGACAATCACACGACAATATCAAGCAAAGATCATCAAGAACATTGATATTATCATCAAGAACGACGTGTGACAACGATCATCACACTTCTCTTGTGGGTATATATGAGGTGTTACGATCATCACACTTCTCTTGTGGGTATATATGAGGTGTTACGATCATCACACTTCTCTTGTGGGTATATGAGGTGTTACGATCATCACACTTCTCATGTGGGTATATATGAAGTGTTACGATCATCACACTTCTCATGTGGGTATATATGAGGTGTTGCGATCATCACACTTCTCTTGTGGGTGTATATATATGAGGTGTTACGATCATCACACTTCTCTTGTGGGTATATATGAGGTGTTACGATCATCATACTTCTCTTGTGGGTATATATGAATTGTTACGATCATCACACTTCTCATGTGGGTATATATGAGGTGTTACGATCATCACACTTCTCTTGTGGGTACATGGGGTGTTACGATCATCACACTTCTCTTGTGGGTATATGAGGTGTTACGATCATCACACTTCTCTTGTGGGTATATATGAGGTGTTACGATCATCACACTTCTCTTGTGGGTATATATGAGGTGTTACAATCATCACACTTCTCTTGTGGGTACATGTGGTGTTACGATCATCACACTTCTCTTGTGGGTATATATGAGGTGTTACGATCATCACACTTCTCTTGTGGGTATATATGAGGTGTTACGATCATCACACTTCTCTTGTGGGTATATATGAGGTGTTACGATCATCACACTTCTCTTGTCGGTACATGGGGTGTTACGATCATCACACTTCTCTTGTGGGTATATGAGGTGTTACGATCATCACACTTCTCTTGTGGGTATATATGAGGTGTTACGATCATCACACTTCTCTTGTGGGTATATATGAGGTGTTACGATCATCACACTTCTCTTGTGGGTACATGGGGTGTAACGATCATCACACTTCTCTTGTGGGTATATATGAGGTGTTACGATCATCACACTTCTCTTGTGGGTATATATGAGGTGTTACGATCATCACACTTCTCTTGTGGGTACATGGGGTGTTACGATCATCACACTTCTCTTGTGGGTATATGAGGTGTTACGATCATCACACTTCTCTTGTGGGTATATATGAGGTGTTACGATCATCACACTTCTCTTGTGGGTATATATGAGGTGTTACGATCATCACACTTCTCTTGTGGGTATATATGAGGTGTTACGATCATCACACTTCTCTTGTGGGTACATGTGGTGTAACGATCATCACACTTCTCTAGGCCAGTGTGTACGGAGGGATAGGTGGTCAATCTTTTCCTCCCGTAACGAACGACGAGAGTTGACATCGAACTCATCGTGACATCGTGTCATTGTGAGTGTAATGTCCTAACCGCAACACCAACGCCCACTGTTACCGTTACTTTTACTTAACAGATTCAGTGCCAAACAAAAAGTAAATTTGCACGAATAAAAATGGACGGCGGAAAATGGGAAGTAGGGGTGTGTCACAGTTATGACTTGAAAATTGTTATTACAATAGCAGGCATGTTGAGGTATTTATCAAATTAAAGGGGGTTGCATATGGAAAATTACTGCATATAAGCCCTTGGCAGACACTGGAAGTCTCCTGAGACGATTAATAATCCTATGACACTTAATGAATTAAGCATATACCGTTTGTCTTATAATGATTAACGATTACTGTTCCACCACAGGTCATTCCTATAGAATCTAGCATGGAAGGCAACCGCCACAACTTCTCCAAGTTTCTCCACGGCGCCGTGCTCATACTCACTTGTATCTTGACAGTGTTTGGAACCATGGGCTACCTAGAGTACGGACAGACCACAGAGCAGATGCTGAACAAACACATCCCGTCTTCTGATGGCTTCGGCATTGTCATCAACATTTTTCTGTGCATCGGAGTCATTCTCACGTTTCCACTTCAGGTTTATCCTGTGATTGAACTTCTGGAGCTCTACTTGTTAGGTCCAGGTAAGTCGGTCTTATGTCAGCGTCTGGGGCTTTAGGGGTAGTGACCGCAGTTTTAAATGTTTGGTATACCAGGTTCGCAGACAGTCTCAGCGATTTGGGAGCAGACCGCTTTGAGTTGATTTTTTAAATGGTATGAAGGAGACAAATGACTTTATTTGGTTATGTGGTGAGAAGAGGGGCACTGGAAAACATCGTGACACCTGGAAAGATCAAGAGGAATAGAAGCAAAGGCAGATTAAGAGAAATGATGTTGGATGAATTGAGACAGTGGCGTGGGAGAACATAGGCAGCATTGATCTAGATTGATCCCTATGCGCCGACTTAGGCTCAAGAGGAAAGACTAACTAACTAACTAACTAATTGATCCAGAACATCAAGGACCTCGATCTGTGCAGAGACATGAACGCCTACGACAGCTGGCAGGGCACTTGATGATGATGAAGATGATGTTGATGACGATGATGAGCTCCGAATACCACGGACGGATAGAAAAAAAAAAAAGAATGAGACAGTTCTTCAAGAAACAAATGGAAATTGTAAACTGATTAAAGATATTAGACGCAGTCAACATTTTTCTTTTTGCCTCGTTGTGAGTAGAAATAAACTAGAAAACGTGGTGAAAGCTGGCAAAATTGATGGGAAAAGAGCAAGGATAAACCAGAGAGGTAAGTACTTGGGTGGCTTGTCATATGGCATATTCAGATGAAAACCACAGGCCTGATCCTAGACTGGTGATAGTGGGAGATGGCAAACTTTGACGGCCTAGGTTTATCGGCATTGCACACGATGATGGTTATCATCATCATCATCATGGGCACCGGCCGTTAGAAATAATTGGCAAACGATTAAAAATAAAATTGCCAAGTAAATCACAAACAGCCAATAATTTCCTGGGCTGATTGTGACGTCCCGTAAAGGACATGCAACTATCTATAGGTGTATGTTTAATAACTGTGGGGTGTTTGAAAATATTGCCGTTCCAAGGTTTGTATTAACCCACTGTGAACTCGTGCAGCATAAAAGGTAAATTCAAAACTTGGAGCGGCAATATTTTCGAAAACCCCAGTCATTAAAAATACACCTTGTATAAGTTTGTTATGGAAATCGTGATAGGATAGTGGTAGTGTGATTGCCTGCCAAGATAGTGGCTCGGTTCAATTCCTAGCAGGGGCAGAAATATGTTTGTCCCCTGCAAGTTCGGTTCGTGGTCGATCCAGCCTCATAAATGGGTACTAGAGAATTTTCAAAATTTTCTTAACATTGTTTGGAAAGCAAAGATGATGAGGAAGGGCACTCGGTACCCAACCTTACAATGCCGTGGCCTAAAATATGCAAAAGGCCTGACATTCCACACCCCAATGGTAGTATGTTTATGTTGACTATCTTCATCGCGGCTTCCCTGATCAATAAGCATCAACTTCATAAGGTGTATTTTTAATGAATGTGCAGTGTTTGAAAATATCTCCGGTTCAAATTTTATATTCACCCTCTGTAAAGTTCATGCACAGCCAAAAATGCTGGGGTGATTCCGACGTCCTGTAATGAACATGCAGCTAACTTTATATGTCTACAATAACATAGTCTAACGGCAGTTTTACTACGAGTTATGTTTCGTGTCCATTGTCATGAATACCAGTAGTTTGATGATGGCGATACCTCTCATCCATCATCTCGATCTCATCTTATCTCATCATCTCGGTCTCGTCTTCTGATTAGCCATTTGATGATATTATATTCTCATACATCTCAGGTGCAGTTTGTGGACGAGGAACAGTTCAGAAATTATGGTGGAAGAGCCGTAGTGAGGACAAGCAAGAACTCATACCAAAGAATGAGTTTATCATCCCCCCATCAGTCACCTTGACCGTTATGGATGAGGTCAGATTTTTATTTATTTATTTTGTTTTTGCGCTCACTTGATTTGAACTCAAGCATAGTCCACACATACTACTTCCAGTAGTAAATTTCCGTGTGGAATAGCTTTCCCCGTTAACAGTGTCTCTCGCCATCAGGCGAACCCACTCCGACTTCAGAGGTACTTGTAATTTACGTCCCCAAGTCAAGGACGACAGGTCAACATTGTTGTCCAACTCTCCAGTGTAGGGGTTGAACCCCTTACCTCGGCATCAGCACACCGGATGTTTAAGAACAGGGGTTCTCATCCATTCGGCCATGCTGACCTGTCGGTAAGATATAATGTCATCATCATCATCATCATCATCATGTGTCCTGCCAGCTGGTGTAGCGTTCTTGTCTTTCTGCAGATCGTGGTCCTCGGTGTTCTGGATCAGCTTTGTTGATGATCTACTTGCATGCCACCATCTTTAACCACCCAGCATCATTTTTATTTGTCTACCTCTGCTTCTTCTACCACTAATCGATCTAGTCGTAACAGTTTATTAAAATACCCCTTTTCTCATTATATGACTAAAGAATACTGTCTGTCTTTGTTTTTTTTTTTTTTTCCTTGTACATAATTCTTTTCTTTCATTAGTCTCTTAAAGGCAATCGTTATTAGTTATGATGTCAGTCTAATTCGAGGGACGGTCAATAAGTAATGCCTCCATTTTATTATTTATGTAAATACTTTACCGATTAGCAATTTATTAATTTAGCCGGATTCCCCAAACACTCTTCTGCACTGTTTATCACTACCAACCTGTTTCAGTCACAGGTTACGCAACAGTAACGGTTTAAAAATGGCCACCAAACAGGAGCCAGGAAATGCCCAGGGAAGCAAAGGCGGGCGGCGTGATACTGACCACAAAAATATGGGTCTTGCACCATATGTATAATGCGCCTTATGGTGTGTAACATGGTCCTTGAGTTACTTCATTTGTATGTTGGTGTTGTGCTCAAGTAACATCTACTTGTGTTAACAATGAAACATGTCTTAGCATTACTGCATATGCCTTTGTTTGCACAGGTATCAACGTGGAAACGGAACCTGTTGCGGCTATTTGTGGTCCTGTTTGCGGCTGGTATTGCTGTACTCATGCGTAATTTATTTGCGTATGTTAATGCCTTCATAGGTAAAAATTTAGTTATTAAAATGTAGTAGTTTCATGATTTCCTGACAGACACTTCAGTGGTATGGCATTCTTAATGTTGAAGATGTTCATACAGTTAACTTGTCATCTCGATGCAGCGGCTTGCTTCGCTTTGGAAGTCACGGGAGGCAAGCATCGTCTGGATCTTTTCTCCGGGGCATGCTGCTGTGCTGGGGAATGAACAGGCAGACAGATTGGCTGGCTCTGCAAAACTTGGTGGAGTATTGATGCATGATAAGGCAGACGTGGTTGCGGCCTTGTGGGAGCACGTGTACATCTCGGAGGAGCAAATGGATCACCATGGTCCGGCAAGAATACGACAGCGTGGAGTAACGAGGGGATCTGGCCGATGCTCGACGCTTAGAGTAAAGGCGAGACACACATATAATCAGATTGCTACTAGTACTATTGGGGTTGGAACTCTTCGCTGGCTTCTGAGGATGGGGACGGAGCTCTTATGGGAATGCCCCGAATGCTGTGATATCGGTTCCTAAATCACTCAATCAATCAATCAATCAATCTCGATACAGTGGCATTTGAGCTTCTGCCATTCAGCCCAGTGGCGTGTGATGATGTGTGCATGTATGTGTGCAACAACCCGTGTGGTCTATTTTCATATAAGTTCAAAAGTTAGATGCATGCTCTTTCACCGGACGGTGCAATCAAAGCCAGCATTTTTTTAGCTGTTTGTGAATTGCTATGCATTTTAAGTTCCGTAGTTAGTCATTGCTTTTTTGAACAGCCAAAGTTAATACCATTATGAAAACCAACGTAAAGCGGTCTGCTTTCATATCGTCTGCGGCTGACTTCGAATCCAATATGTCGGGAATGTGAAATTGCACTCACCACCCCTAAGCGACATTGGCCGAGGTTTCATGTAAAGAGTTTCTTTAAGTGGCTTCGGTAGCAGTAACGATTTCCCCTTGTAATTGGCTTTGTTGGCAGTAACAATTTCCACTTGTAATTTCCTTTTGTGATAGTAACAATTTCTCCTTGTAAGTGGCTTTGGTGGCAGTAACAACTTCCCCTTGTAAGTGGCTTTGGTGGCAGTAACAATTTCCCCTTGTAATTGCCTTTTGTGACAGTAACAATTTCCCCTTGTAAGTGGCTTTGGTGGCAGTAACAACTTCCTCTTGTAAGTGGCTTTGGTGGCAGTAACAATTTCCCTCTATCTGCAAGAGCTGAACATTTAAAGACGTGACAGGTTGACAAGTCGCGTAAGGATGTGAATAAAGCAGACATTCAGGCGCGAGCTGTGCTGGAGTCTGTTTATATGCATGTTAAGGGGTGAATGTTATGTTTGAAGTGTGAAACTGTGTTCTGGCCCGTCCTTGTCAGATAGAGTATGTTGTCTTTGGGGTCAGAACTGGACATATTTTATTCCTCCCTTCCAGTGTCTCATACATCCTGTCTGTTCAGCCAGGTTTCTTTACTTACCGTTCTTGCTCATTGTTTGTCTGTTTTGTGATGAGGTGTTTATTATTATTGTTGATGGGAAATATTTCAATCACCTTAAATTTGTTATATCTTAACTTGGGTCCTTGAATTCAGTTGCCTAATTGTGAACATTAAAGCAGAAATATATAAACAATATAATTAATTGTCATTACGAGCTTAAGATGAAAGCTTTACCAAAAAGCAAATGTCAAGATGAAATCTAAAACAATGCATGCTTGCAACGTCCTGTGTGACAGACTTGGACAGAGAATGAAAACTTAATTTAACTACATCTCAAAGTAGCAAGGATAGAACTAGACAGTGAATACATCAGGAATAGTCATGGCCAACTTGTGATAGAACAGCTTGACAGAAAAGTTCACTTAAATGAATAAGAGAAGCAATTAAACAAATATTTCATATAGTCGATGCTGTGTGGTGTTCGAGATCACGCCCATCCACTGCCTTCGTCTGCTGCCAATTGTTTATGCTAATGACGTTTCTCCATGCCACGATGTCAAACTGCCCGACATCTTCTCTCTCTTGGTGTCCCGCTGCTTCTCCTACCCTCCATTCTTTGTCCTTTTCAACGGCATACTCCAGCTTTCATATTCTCATGTCGTGCCCAAAGAATGTGGGCTGACTTCTTTCGATGTGAGTGACCAGTTCTCTTTGTGAGTTCACTTCTTCCAGGATAGCTCCATTACGCTTGTTATTTGCCCATTATGTTCTCATCATTATTCTATAAAACTTCACCTCTGTAGCTATCTTCCACATAATTCGTCATCAGTCTCAACTACATTTGATTAATAAATAAATAAATGTTTGCATATCCTTTACAGGACATCGCTGTCAACACCAGCATCTTTCAGCTGATTGTTGATTTCTTGGCAAGATTACACTCAGTAGTTTGCCATTGCTTTCTGAGCAGCCGGCTCACATACCCCGTAAGTTACCGACGCGATTCGAACCACTGCTGATTCTCACCGTCGTCACGTTACTTACGAGAGTATACGAGATTACGGAGAAAAGTCGCTAACCTCTAGGCCAGGAAGCACATTTGATTACACAATATCATCTGATCGTATCTGTTATTATGCCTATTTCATGCGTGTTAAAAACGTTGCATCCACCAAATACATAAACAAGAATGTGTACTTTGAAATAATGACAAATAATGCACAAATATAAACAGGAAGATACATTTTATGTTCGTTCACTCGCTTTGAACTTGAACGTAGTCAACACTGGACTGTTTTTTTTTTTTGCTTGTGGGCCAACTTTCCCTATTAGCAATATCCCCCGCCATCAGGTGAACCCACTCCGACTTCTGAGGTACTTGTAATTTACGTTCCCGCCTCAAGGACGAGAAGACAACTTTAAGCCAAACTGACTGGTGTAGGGAAAGAACCCCTTAACTCGCATCAACGCACCGTTAGTTTAAGATTTTAAGAAGAAACATGAACAGTGCGGATATAATTTGTGCAGTACGGACTCGGCTGGTTTCTACTGACAAGACTCCAACGCTAGCCCGACTACAAGAACTGGGAGTGAAGCCTGGTCAATACGTCGATGCCGTCTTCCAGGTTGAGAAAGGAGATATCATAACCAACTCCTCCTGGGGACAGTGAGCAGAAGTTAGCTAGAGCGGCTCCTGTACCGGTGGGCTAACTCTTCCTCACTTTAATCCAATTCATCTCGCCAGTCTTTCTTTATCCAACTTCATCACAGGCTCTCTAAATGAATTTTTTTACGCTGAGCTGCGCTGTTATAAACGCTCCCAAGGCGGCCAGAGGAAACGCTTTAAAGACACTCTAAAGATCTCACTAAAAGCTTTTGGAATTCATCACGACACTTGAGTGACTGCTGCCAAAGACTGAAATTCGTGGTGTACATCATTACGCAAGGGTGTAGTCACTTGTGAAGCAAACAGGACTGAAGAGCTGCGAAAAAAGCTGGACCAAAAAATAAAATAAAAAACACACACTACAACTACAGGAGATCCTCCTCCTGGAACGTCAAGCATTCTTTGCCCACATTGTCAAAGAACATTTGGAGCCAAAATAGGCCTTGCCAGCCATCTTAGAATTGACTGCTCCAAACTTTAAATCTCACTGGATGAAATGAGTGGTCTAAGTGCGCGTTGAAATGTGCAGTATGTAGTGACGTCGTTCAACATAACATAACATATGTAAATACTTTGAAACTTATGTTGAACAAAGGCATAAGGTAAATATGTTTACATTTATTGCATTGTTTATTTCTAGGTGCCATTGGCAGCTCACTTCTGGCTTATGTGTTGCCATGTATCTTCCATTTAAGACTGTGCTGGCACAAGCTAGGATACGGCATAAAAATTAAGGATATATGTATCGTTGTCTTTGGAGTCGCTGCTAGTTTAGTGAGTTTATATACGACCATTCTTGAAGTGATAGACAAAGTGTAGTTAGTACAACTTCAGTCAAACAGATAAGAATGTTTATGTTGAATTTAGCAATTGTTAATTCTTAACATTCTTAACGTTCCGTGAACTTGCAAGCAGTTATGATGATGACAAACTCTATATGGAGGTATAAACAGTCTCCAGGTGACTACTGTTTTCTTTAGGTTTTTTTTTTCATATTGAAGTCTGAAGGTCGAAGAAGAAGAAGAAGAAGAAGAAGAAGAAGAAGAAGAAGAAGAAGAAGAAGAAGAAGAAGAAGAAGAAGAAGAAGAAGAAGAAGAAGAAGAAGAAGAAGAAGCAGCGGCAGCGGCAGCGGCAGAAGCAGAAGACACAATTGACAATGTAAGAAGATAGCGCCATGCTGTCGTTATGTTGCCACTGTGTGATGTCATGATTAATTCTGCACATCGTTGATTGCACTGACAATGTATATACCTAGCAGTGCTCTTTGGGTAGAACAATGTGAAACATCTACAAGAAGTTCATCTTTAATCATCAACACCCAGTGCCTTGCCGGCTGGCGTGTACAATCATGCCTCTCCACAAACTGCGATCTCCGACGGCATGGATCAATTCGTGTGTTGACTCCCTTCCGTGCCATGATACAAGACTGTCAAACATCCTCTCATTCTGTTTTCTTCTATCTCTCTTTCCGCAAATCTTTCCGGTTATCGCGACATGTTCCCATTTTTGTTTGCTCATCACGTGGCCAAAAAACGACGACTGATGTTTGTGATAAGTTGTCTTTGCGACTTATCTTCTTCCAAATTGTCCAGATTACTCATTTTACTTGTGTGTGTTATGGGGGGGGGGGGGTGGTTGTAATATGTGCAAAAGCTTTGTAGAATATCTTCTAGAAGTTAATCTTGAATACCTTAAATAATTCTCCAGAATGAACATAAAGTTACCCGGGTTACATCAACTTTTTAAGTTCCAGAATGTTGTGCAGCTGATGCTCAAGGGGAAATAACCACGATTAGAAAACATGTCATTACTTTTAAAGATAAAGGAAGTTACATAGCAGTTACATCCGCTAGGGTGTGAAGTGGGCGGCCATCGTTCATTATAAAGCCCAGGTCGTTGGGAAAACATCACCATACTCCCATACTGGCACCGAGTGGCTCCTACTTGTCTCCAGACATGAAGAATCCGTTTCGATGACTTCGTTTTTTACCATGGATAGCCGATTGTATACGTGATTATTGGCTCTGACAGGGGAGTTGAACAATTAGGACATCAGGTGGGTGAGAAACAGATGCGAGAAGTGCATGGCTTTCAGTGGTGAATACGTAGAGAAGAGCTAAAGTTCACGCTAATTTCAAGGTCCACGCCATGACTTTTTCATACTAAAGTAAATATCTATTCGACAGCCCTTCGTATATTTAGCCACATTTGCAATGTTATTTAACTTATTTGGGATTAAAGTGTAGCTATTTATGTGGTAATTACAATACTGCTAAAATTACTAACAAAATGATTGATTATGCTTGGAACACCGTCCTAAACCACGTCTTTCAGCTCTCGTTGTTGTGTCATCTGTCCCCACAATTAAACATTACATTACACGTCGTCTGCATGCCGGTGACTACACTTTGAGATAATAAATAATGAATGAAATATCGAAAATATTCCATGTTTTATTTTTGCTGTTTTCTTGGCCAATGGTTCACCATCATGAATCAGGTAAGGCTTAAGGCACTTTACAGAAGTGGCTGCCATGGCGGCCCTCTGAAATGTTGCTCGATTCCTTGCTGGTTCCTCTGCTTCATGCATCCTGATGCCCACAGTGTCAGCAATGTCCTGTGTCCAACTTCGCGCTAGTCGACCCATGCTTTTTCTACCAGGAACCACAACTCCATTGCTGTTCTTTCTTAGCCTTTTCTGGCGGGATATATAGGGTGTATTTTTAATCACTGTGCAGTGTTTGAAAATATTGCCGGTCCAAGTTTTGTATTCACCCTCTGTAAAGTTTATGCAACATAATAGGTAACTACAAAATTTGGACCCGCAATATTTTAAAACACTGAGAGAAAAAGCAAATTTAAAACACTGCACAGTCATTAAAAATATACCCTGTATTTGTTTTCGATCCCATATTTTGGATCGACCCATTCTATTTAAAATGGGCGCCATGTGTTTTTAAGAGAACTTTTCAGCCTACTTCATGATGCCATGACCTTGCATAAAACTATTGTAATACAACATAAATAAAATGAAGCATGTTTAAAATATCATCTTCGCATTAGAGGGGGTTGTAATGAGTCTTGAACACATTCTGTCATGCGTTTCCATTATGCACTCATACAGTCTTCTTCCAGTCCAACTCTTGATGTTGTATGCCCACATGTTCCCTTCCTCTTTGATGTTCCCCTTACACTTGTCCCTTCAACACATCCTTTAACATGGAGTTCTGTCACAACAGAATTGTCCAGAAATGGGTATCAGATATCACAACAAATGGCAGTGTTGTCAATAGAGGGCCGCATACTCAAGTACCTGTGAATGTCCTTGTCTTTCAAGGATCGTGTGCCGGTGACGACAGCCTAAATTAGCTTCCAGGAAATGTCGTGGGACGCCAAGGCGTCCGGTGTTATATTAACTGATTCAGTGCCAAACAAACAAATGTCGGTTTGGACGGAAAATGGTACACGATCACATGAACGAGTATTATAATGTAATTTTCCGTTAACTCAGCATTGCAATTGCATAAAATAACCACGAAACAAATCAAATAACACAATGATCCTAGTATGGTGATATATCGTCCTCTTGTCCAAACGGGAGATCAAAATTGGCAGTATATTATCTTTCGGCACTGAATCAGTTAACTATATCACCCATCGAGTATCGCTTTTTCCTTCCAGGGCAGTTTCCTGCTAGGGGTTGAGTTGAGTTGAGTTAATAACCGACATCACTGCAATCGGGACATTCCCATAAGCGCTCAGTCCTCATCTTCAACAGCCAGCGTAGAGTTCCAATATTAATGATGTCGGTTGCAATCTGGTTATATGTTTCTACTAGGGGTCTGTGATGTTACACCGCCATCTCATTTTCTAGGCCTAAGAGCAAGAAGGTAAAGGTGGTCAGTCTTTCCTTCACTTTAACAAGCGACGAGCCCAGGCGTCGAACCCACGCCCGACTGTGCTCGTGACGTTACCAGCACAGCTCGAATATCGTTTGATGTTTACAAATGTGGCGCTAGCACCATACTCATGACCTGGACTGTCAGGGTAACTAATGGCTATTGTTTGACAGAGGCTAGTGGAACTAAAATATTATATACAACAATAAGAAAGAGACAAACAGCTTTCTTCGGTCATTTGATGAGAAGAGAGGCATCGGAGACATTGCGACAACTGGAAAGATCAAGTGGAAGACGGGCAGAGGTCGACCAAGAGGAATGATGCTGGATGGACTGAGACGGTGGCATGGAGGAATATCCTCAGTAGATGTGATCCAGAACACTGAATACTGTGATCTGTGGAGAGACATGAACGCCAACGCCGGCTGGCAGGGCACTTGATGATGATGTTGAGCACCATACGCGCAGCAGGCCTCAAGAAATCTAAAGGTTCCTTCACTTTATTGTTAGATTTGAGAGCCTAACATTGAAGGCAATCAAAGTAATGAAACATATTTTACATGAACTCATGTATGTACATATATACATCTCTACGCGTATAACGGCTCATGAGCACCATTCTTGTTTTTCTCTGGCAGTGCCCTCTTGTGCTCAGCGACGCAAATATTCGCTAATTCCAAGACATTACAGCTTCTTCTTGGCCTGAAAACACACACAAAATACAGAACATTTTAGTAAAATGCGATTCCTCATGAAACATTAACATGGCATAGAGGTTGGTGCGCGTGCTGACCAGAATAATGAGCCGTGTTCAGTCCCAAGCAGTGGCGGGGTCCTTTTTGCGACCAGTGTGGCTCGGAGTCCACCCAGCTTCATAAAGTGAGTATATGATAATTTTCATAAATGTCCGGCAATTGGAGGAAGGAAACTATTCATACCATCTCAATATGCCGTGATCTAAAATGTGTGATGGATTGCTAATTTATATCATACTGCAAGGGCAGTTTCTGCAATGAAACAACCTTGACCTTCTTAGAAAACTATCAATCTCGTTGCTTGTGTGGTGACCTGTAGGCCCTGTAGGAATTCAGCACAAATTCGACTTGAACAGTTCCGGATTCAAACCATGTTGAGGGCAAAATTATGTGGATATATTTGTTCTGAAGAACTGGGCGAAGCCATACTTCTCCCTTATCTCTTGGTAGTGGACATTTTGTTCAGCTTTCTCTGATAGGGCGAACAATAAGACGTTCAATGCGCTTGTTAAAAATAACTTGGTGGCTGGAAAACTAAAGGCAGGTCATACTATCGTTTTTTTTTTTTGGGGGGTTCCCATATCCTTTACAGGATATCGCTGTCAACATCAGCATCTTTCAGCTGATTGTTGATTTCTTGGCAAGATTACGCTCAGTAGTTTGCCATTGCATTCTGAGCGACCGGCTCACATACCCCATAAGTTACCGACGTGGCTAGAACCACCATCGATTATCGCGCACGTCACGTTACTCACGAGAGTATACGGGATTACGGAGAA
This sequence comes from Cepaea nemoralis, assembly GCA_014155875.1. Taxonomy (NCBI): domain Eukaryota; kingdom Metazoa; phylum Mollusca; class Gastropoda; order Stylommatophora; family Helicidae; genus Cepaea; species Cepaea nemoralis. The sequence continues at coordinate 39,277 of JACEFZ010009125.1, forward strand.
CGTCGCTAACACCTAGGCCAGGGAGACCGGCATACTATCGGTATTAGTGTCAACATAATCAAACCTACCGCACAATGTGTATTTATGCTATTTTGGGAATCTGGTAAACACACGAGGTCGTCACTGGTACAACAGAGTTCGTGCCCTGAGCCCAGAACCCTATGATATCGTCTGAATGAGGGAATCGTATCACAAATAACGATTTGAGTGAATAGACGATGGCATTTCAATCTAATTCATTTTCTGTAAGAAACGTTCCCTACAGAATAGCCAAGGGGCTACAAAACCAAGACAGCGTGTTTAGACAAACATCGGTTTCATTAGTTGCCACAAAGTCGCCAGGTCTGTGTGTCTAATCTTGGACTTTTACTGTGAAAGCTTCATTGCCCTCATGCCCTGTCATCCCAGGGGGCTGAGTGGTCTCGAGGTATGGTGTCCGCCTCGAGTCCTGGAGGTCCCGGGTTCAAGCCCCGGTGAGGGCCGGGACCTTTTCACGTGGATATCTAGTAACAAAATGTCCCCTGGTGTCTGGGTAGTGAGATCGGACGCCCGTGTCTATTGTTGCGCACGCAAAAAATCCCTTGGCAGTTGGAAATCGAAAAGAGTAGCCTAACGGCACTGCCCGGGCAAAAATTCGAGTTAAAAATCTAAGCAAATTATTTCAGGATCCTCGCCGGTGCTACGGAGCTCGTGCACAGAGCTAAGATTCTCTGGACTCAGGCTTGAGTTAGGAGTAGAACGGAACACTTATGGGTTACACCCGTGCGCCGTGATAACTAAACTAAAATAAACTAAACGTGTCATCCCAACTCTCTTTACTTGTAACCCAGCCAGAGATTAGCCGATAATTTCCTCCCTGCACTCAGGTCTATAACATGTGATGGGCCTAACCTTCATGTAACTACCGGAGGGGCCTGCTTTATACGAGAAAATAATAGTTAGTTTCTTGCAGTTGTACCGTAGCCATGGCTATGGTTATCGACTGGCGAGCAACAGCTTGAATACATAACAGTTTCTAGGCATTAACTGTGTACTTGGTATTTATAACACAGTGACGGCGAATGTACAGACGAGACTAGTACAAGGAAGGTAAAGGTTGTATAATGACAGATACTGTCGTTGGGGTGTGAAGTGTTAGGCCTTCACGTGTTTAGAGTCATTGATTGGCACTCAAAGAAATAGATGGAAAGAATAGAGATCAGAGCATGTACTTAAAGTGATTGATAACAGGTTACAATATCCGCAGAAGTCAAACCGGATAATGTTGCGGAACAACCGTTCTAGCCTTCGGTAGGTGAAAGATAAAAGTTAAACTATGTCGGATGCATAATGGGGTAGAATGATTAGTTCTCTTCCTCGACGTTTTCCCTTTCCAGGCAATTTGCAGAAAACCTGGGAAATTGTCTGGTAACCGAGATAAGAAAGAAAATAAAGCTGTGTGTCTTGAGATGCAAAAACGGATAAGACCAAAGACTTCACAACATAATCACTAGAGTTCTCAATACTGGATGAATTACGTGTACTTATTATTTGATTTACTCGCATCTGAAGAAGACAGTTCATACTCTTTGGGCATGTCACGAGATACGGAAAGCTCAAAGTGTTGCGAGATCGTGAAAGATTGAGGGGAAGAGAGATAAAAGATACTACTAGACCACTTGACATTAAGACACTGAGACACATCCGTATTAGAAATAATTGGTAGAGACAGAGACTGCTCACGGACATGATATAATTGTCTGTTGTGGACTAGGTCAAACAATATCGGTTGCCAGAAGACATATCTACCAAAGGGACATTAACATTTTAAACATATTGTCTAATGTTTGAGGAGGCCCACTTCATCAGGCGTCCGCGGGACTCACTTCATCAGAGGCCTACGGGACCCACTTCATAAGAGACCCACGGGACCCACTTAATCGGGAACCCACGGACCCACTTTATCAGGGACCCACGGCTCCCACTTCATCAGGGACCCACTGGACCCACTTCATCAGGCGCCCACGGGGCCCACTTCATCAGGGACTCACGGGGCCCACTTCATCAGGGACCCACTGGACCCACTTCATCAGGTGATCACGGGACCCACTTCATCGAGGAATCACTGGAACACCTTCCTCAGGAAACCACTTGTTATTGGACAAGCTGACAGACACTCTGCTCATCATCCACAAGGTTTGAACTGTAAGAATTACACAGAAATATCAATTGGGGAACCCTTTGAGGCGACTAAGACGGTTATAAATACACACGTATTGTTTGGCTGCTCATCATGTCGTCTAGCGCGTCCTCTAGTCTCTACTTCTTTCTTCTACATCTATGAGTGGCAAATAATACATACGTGTTTATATATGAACTATAAGAAGAATATAATTTGAGCACATGATTTTAAATGTAATAGATTTAGTAAATGTAAGGAGTCTATCTGTCAGCGATGAGATACAAACTCTAACCTGCATTCTGTATGGCCACTACTTAGGCTTTGATTTCCTCTGAAACCCTCCTGACAAACACCAGCGATGGTTCAAATGCCGAACCTGTCGTGTTTTTAAGACATGCTTTTGATTTCACTTCACTTTCACTTCATTTTCACTGCACAAGGTACGCACTAATAATTCTTCTATCTCAACACAAAACGGGCAAAAAGCACTATGCCAATAAAGATTCAGTTGCACATACAGGCTATAACATGCAGATGCATTTTGAATTCTTGATATTGCACGCACAATTCAATTGATTGTGAAAGTAGTGCGAGTGTTTCGCTATATCTCTACTGCAAATACTGTGGCCTCAATGTTATTTTCAGTACAATAAGTATGTCTGATTTGCCCCCCCCCCCCCTCCCCCCCCCCCCCCATATACAAATACAGAATATCTTAAACTGGACCTGGAATACTACAGCTAGTAGTCACAAATTTGAAACCCTTGGGTAAAAATAATTTTAAAAGATAAAAGCGATTTCTTAGTAGTGCGAGCGTTCATGTTACACAGGCAACACTTTATGAGTTGAACGAGAATTCTTCTTTGTGTGATATCCCGTGTCATACCATTACAACAGACTACTGTTGCCTACGCCGGCACCATTTGAGGAGCAATTCTATGGAGATGTCTACAAGATTAAGTTGACTGCTGCTTTCTTTGGGTGTAGGCACAGTAACATCTGAAAGTGACCAAAGAAGAAGTAGAAGAATACCAGTAAAACGTCGAGGACCATCTTCCACGCCTTGGGACGTGCTGGGTACACGGTCAGTAAGTAGAGGACCCCTGTACACGTCTTAGATATTTTTGTAGACCAATCTGCACTCGGTCATGCTGGTCGCCTTATTTCCCAAGACATTTCCTAGTACTCATTTTAAGTTGGATCGACCTGGATGTGAAGGTCAATCTAAAGGTCAATCGGAGTGATACTGACCAGATGACTCACTGTGCGGCGACTGGTCAAGAAAAATATGAGGCTAGCATGGTATATCAAATTAGCCTCAAAGTTTATAAAAGAGGCCTTTACTTTTTTTGTTTTACTGCTACTATGGGTCGAACCCGATGTCCCCTGTGTTAGTAGTGAAGTGCGCTGTTCGTTCTTCCTTCGCGATTTATGCATTTGTCTAAGGATGTCGGAATAGCGCTGTGACTAGACGCACGTCTCCAGCCAGGTGGTCAAGGGTTTGAATCCTCGTAGGGACGGATTTTTATAATTGACCTGATTTCCCAAGTCGACTCAGCCTAAAATTGGTACCAGGAAATGTTTTGGGGAGTAAATACGACCGGTGTTATCCTGGCCACATCAGCCACCGAGTGCCGATTGGTCTATAGAAATATGGGTCAAGCACCATGTGCCACATGCCCCTTACGGCCTGTACAGAAGTCATTTATTGCTCTCTTTTACTACTATAGATCTAACTTAAGCCCACTGTGTTGGCAGAGGCGTGCACTAATGGGTATTCCTTTTTTGGCGTATCTGTTCATAGGATGTCATGATTTTGTACCTTAAATGTATTCTCACCTGCTCGATTCCCTCATCTTGTGTGACGCTTGACTCCTGTTGCTGTGCGTCGCTACGTCCATCTTTCTGTTCTGGGCTTGGTTTGCTCCTGGTCAGCGCATTGATGCAGATCATGCCCAGCTGGTGCAGAGGTTGGTTTGTTAAACAAAGCACATCCTTCACCAAATACTGGATTGCTACAGCAATGAACACGAACAGCAGCGCGCCCAGAAACACGGCGCATATCGCAGCCGGCACGCTGTTGTAGGATACATAGACCCATGCAACAAAAGACACATAAGCAAACCCAAACACGCCAAAAGTCGCAATTAGAATCGCTAACAAAATAAAAATCTTGGCAAACTCTACTGCCAATTTAACTGTTATTCGATACATAAATGACACAACAAATGCAACTATTTTGCTGATGACCGAGAAACACCCAGTCTCTGCCATGATTGAATGTCTAAAAGCTTCAATGTAAACCGTGGCGAGTGGATTTTGTTGTGAATGCCTGTAGATGAAAAAAAAAAAACGTATAGATTAGCTGTTACATGTTTTTACGAATACATGTAGAAGAAAATCACATGTATGTTTATACATAAGACTATTTTCACTACAGGTTAACTGAGTGGCACCTTGCAGTCTTGATAGGCGATAGTTTGTAAAATAAAGTTATACTTCTTCATAGCATATAGCCTGGGCTGAATTTAGAGACCATGTTTTGCCAATGCAGCATGATCACTCTCTCAGCCTGCCTACTTTACTCCAGAAGAAAGGTAACACCAATTCACCTGGTATAAGACAAACTGCAGAAGCTGTCGTATCAGCAAAGCAATCCTCTAACTTTTCGCCTGTAGGAACTTCGATTCTAGACCAGTTGCCGTCTAAGGCTTAGGGCTTGGTCTGCTCTGCCACGGCATTTAGTCTTTAGGTTGCATTTCCTAGCTCTAGGGTAAAGCGTGTACCCTCCGCCCGATGTCATTGGCACTATGTGGGGTGTCGGGATTGGTGAGCGCCACCAAACATTCGGCGTTAACAGAAAGCCGGTAGTATCATTTACTGTCGTACAGTAGCTCAGCCATATCTGGCTAAGACCTGACTTTAAACGTTAACTACTGAATATTGAAAAACACGGGAAAGTGTCCATTAAATGTATGTTTCCCAAAACTAATCAACGTTTAGTAGTTATACATCATCAAGTGAAATGAGTTGCACTGTTTCGTTAAGTCAGTAGCTTATGGCTGTCCCCAGTCTACCTTCAAGGCAGCAGTTCTGTGTAACTCTTTGCCTGGTCTCTATCCCTTGACCTGTCCGACATGGGAGAGCCTAACAGTAACTGCGCTACAGTGAGCATAACTCTTGAGGTCACTGGTATACACAAGCTCTTTGACCTCTACAAGTAGGAGACACAATGGGGGGGGGGGGGGGGGGGGGGGGTGGTGGTGGTGTGTTGTGTGTGTGTGGTGTGTGGGGGGGGGGGGGTGGTGGTGGGGGTGTGGTGTGTGGGGGGGGGGGGGGGGGGGGGGGGGGAGTCGTACCAAATTTCATTTTTATTCATTAAGAACTGTTTTTTCTTCACTCGCTTTGAATTCATATGTAGTCCACACATGTACTATTGCTTCTAGTGCACTGGACTGATTTTTGCCAGTGGATAAGCTTTCCCTATTACCAGTGTCCCTCGTCATCAGACGAATCCACTCTGACTTCAGGGGTACTTTTAATTTACGTTCCCAAGTCATGGACGAGAAGTCAACATTTTAGTCCAATTGACCGGTGTAGAGGTTGAACCCCTACCTCGGCATCAACATGCATGATGTTTAATAACGAGAGTTCGTATCTATTCGGCCAACTGACCCCCCCCCCCCCCTTCCCCCAGTGAAAAATCAATAATGTGTAACATGTTTAAATTGATTCCTACATGTTTTACGGACATTTATTAGATAAAACAGCGCCATTAAGAAAGACTTCACTTTTACCAATTGTAGACGTGTAAAATGTGTAGGTTGGCTGTTACACGTGTGTGTGTGTGTGCTAGTATATGCCAAACAGGGACACTGTTAAGTAGACGTATAAGCGTCTCACAATCCCGACCTACAGGCTTCGGAGTCAATCGCGGGAGATTTGGGAATATATACTTTGCGTTGATTTCCACAGTGGTAGGGGCGTCGGCCGTTCAGAAAGCAATGGCAAACTACTAAAGGTAAACACTGCCTAGACAACCACAAACTACAAATAAATGTTACTGTTGATTACGACGTCCTGCAAAAAGACATTCAACTAACTGTTTAATCATGGAGAGTTGGGATACCTAGGGGGGGGGGGGGGGAGAGACTGAGCACTCAAATGCAGCGCAAGTGATTGAGACAATCAATAATGAGAGTTGTAGTGGATGCAAACCTCTGTTTGATACAGACAGTCAACCTGTCTTAAGGGACGGTCACCCATTTTCAGTTCGATCAGTAGTATACACTGGGGGTAGTCTGAAGCTACACCATGGGGTGGGTTAATTATAGTCCAGCTTTAACCCTTAGGGATTCCGGGTGTACGACGATCGGAGTCAGAAAAAGTTTGGTACATCCCTCAGCGGAAACAGGGAAAAGGGTTAGGTGTATAACGTTCAATGGGACAGTTGAATTTTACCCATTAGCCGTGATTACAGTGACAACACCATACATTACAGGTAGAGTGACAGCATGTGTTCTGGACTCCCCAGTCTCAGACTTGATCATTTGAAATGTGTCAACAGTCAAAGCATGTACACATCAGGAAATAGATAACTAGTACCGTAAATATGGAGTGAGAAGTAACGCGGTAGTTACCGGAAGACAACTTAGATTATATACTATAGCTGAAGAAGAAGAGATACTTGAAACAGACAACTAGAAAGAGACTAACAATAGTACCACTGATCAGAAGAAGACTGATTTCAAACATAGAGGTAGTGACTGTCAAAGAAAAGACATCACTATGGACAAATGTTATCAGGGGTATAATAATCCAGAACATAAGCCATTAGCGAACGAGAGGTGGGGCGTCGAAGGGAAGAATAATAGTCTCACTAACAATGTGTCAGATGACAAGATGATAAGCAGGCAAGGTGGGGTACCTTTAGCGCATATACAACTGAATATGAGAACAGCTTATGATATGTCATTTGCAGGCACATGGGAATAATGCGTACACAGCAGAGAGCCGTATCCCAGTTTTATTGGCCAGGATTTAGTAAAGAGGGCAAGCTAAACAGAGAATCCTATGCAACGGTGTAAGATCTAGATAGGAAAGTTAAGTCATTTCAAAAGAGTGCTAGCGACATCACTGACCAAGGGTTAGTGATAGCCAACAGGTGTCTTAGGTATATAGTGACCATGAGTGAGGGTTACATGAGATGGACAGAAGCCGTACCTTTAAAACACAGTACGACAGAAGCGGCGAATGAAGCACTATTAGCTGTACTTTCTAGTTTGGGTTTCCCTAATGACATTTTGCCTGACAAGGGGCGACAATTTACGTTTAATATGATTAGAGATGTGAACAAGATGTTACACATCGCGCAGTTTTACAACACAGTCAAAAATAAATTGTTGCCATTCAGAACATCAGTGTTGTCTATAGGGGAACAGAAAGGCAGACCCAACAATGTGGTATGGGGGACACAGTGGGTGTCATAATTCAAAAGTATGAAGCTTTTTGCTAGTCATCTTATGTTAATTCTCCCTAATCTTGACTTGCAGTGAACACGTGAGGGAGACGCATCATCGACAGAAGCTTTTGGATATGCGATACAAGAGAAGAATCTTATCGTATATCCAGTAGGACAGGTCAGCAGTAAACTTTCGCTACCAGAGACAAAATCTTCAACGTGGCGACGGGACGTCAGGGCTATTGTGTGGTCGGTAAAGAAATGGTACATGTTTCCAATGAACAGTCAAGTCGTCAGACAAACCGATCAAAGACCACTCAAGTGCATGCAGACAGCAGCAATGAAGAGCTCACATATTCATCTATGGAGTATATTGCTGCAGGAGTATGCATTTGTTCCGATGCCCATACGAGGTGAAGAAAACACCATGGCAGACCTGCTGTCGAGAAATCACTATGGGCAAGGTTCAACGAAACAATGACTATAGAAATAGTGTGTGAACTGGTTAAGTAAATGTGACACTGCTAATCGTTCAGGATTCATCCCAGACAGGACTACAGGGGTGGTATAGCACCTCAACAATTAACATTTTTGGTGTCACGTTACACAGTGTTAACGATCTAATGTGAAATTTGTATGTAAGTTATTCGCCATGATTTATGAGTGCGAATTTGTTCAATTTTTTTTTTTTCTGTTATCGATAGGGAAGAAGCAACATAGAAGCAACGGAATAGCTCAGTAATGTTAGATCGTTAGAACACGTACAGGGTTAAGAGGAAATCACTAATGAGATGCGAATACGCGACAGGAAACTTAGAAACAAGGAAGATTCTAAATGGAATTCTCTTGGGAACTGACAAGTGGGATCAAGGGGTTAATGGTGTGTTTGGTGGGAGGTCTGGAAAGAAGGGATAAATAGACATGTCTAAAAAGAATTGAGGGAGGATTGAGTTTTGGGCCAGACAGTGGAGGTCTGAGTTCTGGGAAGTTGAATGGTAGCGGAGTTAGAGAGAGAGAGAGAACTCCGCCCTGTGTTTTAATGATAGTAATTCTGGGGCTAAGTATTGGGGACTTAGCCTCGCAGTCAGCGGCGATAGTGTTTGGGGCTACGTGTACTGTAACTGTGCAGATGCAATATATCTATATTTAATTCTGAAGTATTCCTGGGGAATAGTATCGTATCGAGTTGTTCAAATTAAAGTATTATATGCGCAGCCTTGTGTTTGGTATTGATTCATCGTGACTGATCAGTCGTTCAATGCAACATTCACACAGACATCCTCTAGACACAACCATAGCCATTTCTCTATGTCAATCATACCTTGTGACACTTTCCATCCTTTCTATCTGCTTACGGCTGATAGTCAGGATCGCCATCGCATACTCACATACAGACAGGACCAGACCCTCTTTAAGGAGACATAGATGGCGCTGCTCACAGTTTTCCGCGGCCATCACCTGCATCGCAGATGTTTCTGATTATGTCCCATAAAGCGTATCCCACAATTCAATGGTTAAGGAGTGCGTAGAATGCAAATAAAAAGAAACAGCTTCCCGCCCAGCGATGCCAGCACTTCGAGTTGGGAGGTGATCAGAAGAGAAAGGGCCAGATGATCATGCTATTGGCTGCATACAATCCTCTAGCACAGTGGTTCTCAACCGGTGGGGAATTCCCCCCCCCCCCCGGGGGGGGGGGGGGGAATTTTAGGGTTTCCCAAGGAAGGGGGAATGAAGACCATTTCAAGATCGCGTTAATACAAGAACCGATTACTTGATATTGTTTTTCCCTTCATACTTTACAGTTATGTACCTCTCATCCTTCTAAAATTCATTTTATAATGTAAGTAGACCCACAAATCATGTTTTATGTGGATGTTTAGACTTGGTTTAGTATATGCTATTAAATTTACCTTCCATTTTTACGTATACTGTGTAGGGGTGGGGTGATTTTTAGATAGGAAATATGAAAGGGGGAATGACGTTCTGAAAATACGGTGAAGGGGGCACGGGCCAAAAAAGGTTGAGAACCACTGCTCTAGCATCATACAAAATCAAACGTGTCAGTTTTAATTTAAAAACAAAAATATCCAGCAAGTTGCTGACTCGATTACAGGATTATTAATCTGAGCCTGGGGATTGACCCTAATATAACTTATCTTTTGAGATTGAACAGGGTAAGGGGTAATGGAACAACAACCATGATTACAATCAGGATATATGCTGATATTTTGCTAGCAACAAACAGCAATAATATCTTAACAGATGCTGATATCTAACAGGGACATATATCATTAAATCTCGATATACGCCGTTTTAAAACTGGAACAGATAACATTGTATTACAGATCAAATTCTACTACAGATAAATATCACCCGAGTCTTACCGAGGAGCATAAAGGAAGCGAAGAACAGTAACGGTGTATCCTACAACAATTGTTGGACATTGTAGTATCAGAGAGTGCACAGAAAGGACTCTCCTTGAATATCAAGAAAACAGTAACAATGGTGATATCAAAGAAAATGGGGACACCAAAATGTGACATAGAAATAGAAGGGGAAATTCTCAACCAAGTGGATCATTTTAAATACTTAGGCACTTATAACATCGGAAAGGAAGATGTACAACAGAAATTAGGAGCAGAATAGGGCAGGCAAAGGTCGCATTTCAGAAAATGAAGAGTATCTTATGCAGTAAGTCGCTATCAATGAATGTAAGAAATAGAGTGCTAAAATGCTATATAGAACCTGTTTTGCTGTATGGCAGCGAATCTTGGAATGTAAATGAACAAATTAGGAAGAACGTAGAAGCAACAGAGATGTAGTTTTTAAGACGAATGTTGCGAATTCCTTGGACTGCAAGAGTAACTAACAACGATTGCCTGAAAGAGGCTAATGAAACTAGAACACTATATACAACAATAAGACAGAGACAAACATCTTTATTCGGTCACGTGATGAGAAGATAGGCATTGGAGAACATCGTGACAACTGGAAAGGTCGAGGGGAAGAGAGGCAGAGGTCAACCAAGAGAAATGATGCTGGACGGATTGAGACGGTGGCATGGAGGAATATCATCAGCAGAGTTGATCCAGAAAACCAAAGACCGAGATCCGTGGAGAGGAGAGCCTTGAACGCCTACGCCAGCCGGCACGGCACTTGATGATGATGATGATGATGATGATGTATCCTACTGTGTATATCGTAAGAGGCGACCAAGGATGATTGGCCTGAGACTGGCTGCCTCAACCTGTCCAAAGCTAGGTGTAAAGTGCAGTCAGTCATGAACAAGTCTGCAACGATGTGGGCGTGAGTTGGTTGAAGGCTTATGCTACATTGGGAGATGAAAGGCAGAAGATATGGGTGTGTGTGAGTGGTTGTGTGTGTTTGTGTGTGTGTGTGTGTGTGTGTGTGTGTGTGTGTGTGTGTGTGTGTGTGTGTGTGTGTGTGTATTAGTCTGCGAGAGACACGATGAACTATCAACCAAACAGCTTGTCTTGGACAAGATGAAGAACTCCTTTAGCCCACCCAACCCTCCCCCACCATCCAGGGTAGCATGAAATCATTCTACTTCTTCTTCTTCTTCTTCTTAGTTCATCAGGAATGGTGATTTAGACTTAATTACGTTGTGCCTGTTTACAGCAGAGCTGCGATATGTGCACCTTTCGGCCGACACATCCGACTTCTTCAGGCATTTGTTGTCCGGGTTACCTTCCGGGGTATGGTTATTGTAAAGAAGACAAGCAATGATAAACTACAGTATTTACACTAGCCTAGCAAATCATGTCTGAACACAACAATCAATATGGCTGCGGACAGTTCAACCTCTACACCGGCATTCAGTTGCACTTCAACGGTGACTTCTCTTTCAGAAAGCAATGGCAAACTGCTAAAAGCATAATTGTCTAGAAAACCTACCCGGGGTTGATCACTAACGTCCAGCTAGGGCATGCAACATTTTTATATCGAAGCATAATCTATTAGTCGATTTCAGGCGTTGCTATGTAAACGGAATGACTTCCTGATAAGTGTTAGACTTCCGTGGAGATAACGTTATAGATATTCGAACAATCAGCGACTATGTACTTTCTATTTCATCCACAGTATCATATATTTCTTCACTTCATATAATATGCAACTCTGCAGTGTGCACATGACGAGACGCGGCGAAATATGCCAGGCAATAAATGGTGCAATATTGTGCTTGTGACTTCTGTGTTTACATTCACTACTGTTTTGAATCTTTAGGACAGACATGATAACTAACGCTAGTCGATATGGACTATAAGAAGATCAGAAGAAACACCCAACTATTATTGTAATAGTAAAAGCAGACATTATTCTGCTGGTAAACAAAACTGATTGTTGAAACGGTAAACATAACACTCTGGTTTTTTTTTTTTTTTAATATGACTATCTAAATAAATAAACAAACAAAAACAGAACAGATACGAGCACCTGTTAGGTGCACACGACTTTTAAACAAACAGATATGCTACAAATGTTACCTGTGCTAAATTCGGGTAGTCAGACAGATCATTCGTTACCTGTGCTTAACTTTGGTAGTCAGATTACTCGGTTTTTTGTTTGTTTGTTTTGGTTCGCATATCCTTTACGGGACATCGCTGTGAACATCAGCATCTTTCAGCTGATTGTTGATTTCTTGGCAAGATTACGCTCAGTAGTTTGCCATTAGATCACTAGTTACCTGTGCTAAATTCCGGCAGTCAGACAGATCGCTCTTTACCTGAGCTAAATGCGTGTAATCAGACAGATCACTCATTCCATCCATCATGTGCCATGCCGATAAGCGTGGGCGGTCATGTTTTGCCACCTCACTCGATCACCAGAGTCGTGGATCAGCTCCGTGTTTCTGTCTCGATCATGCCACGTGGCCAAGCCATCCAGGTATTTGCTTCTAGGTCTTCCCCTTTGTCTGTTCCCTTCGATCTTACCAGTTGTCACCAAATTCTTCAATTCATTTCTTATGATAACATGCCCAAAAAATGTTGACTGTCTACGTCTAATGTCTCTAATCACTTTACGATCTTCATTTGTTTCTTGAAGGACTTGTTCATTGGTCTTTCTGTCTGTCCATGGTATTCTTTGCATTTTCCTCAGAAACCACATTTCTACTGTCACTCATTACCTATGCTAAATTCGTATAGTCAGACAGATCACTCCTTTCTGGTACGCTGACGACTAACTGCCATACACAATGAATACACCAGTTTCACAATACACTGGCTGCCGTATGTTAAACCATGGGGTCATAGTATTGACCGTGACCCGAGGGACTATATTTAGAATATATTACACTACTGGTATTACATCATTAAACACGAATATAACCTGTAATATGAAATATTGATCATAATTATCGATGTAGTGACACGGGGTCTATCATGGTTAGACTATATACATAAGCTGTGAATACAGTGAGCATTGCAGAACTTTTCCTCCATAAGTCTTTCGAAATTTCTGTTATAAGCAAGATACCTGCCTATGGTGTTATCATTAGTTAATTACGAGTCTATCGCGTCTTGACAGCATTCACTATGTGGATTCATCTTTTCAGTTTCTCTGGTACCACTCCCCCCACAATTAAAATGCTGCATGTCCTTCGCAGGACGTTGCTCTCAACTCTAGGTTGATTTTCTAGGCAAGTTTACGTTCAGTAGCTTGCCATTGCTTTCTGAAAAGAGAAGTCGACGTTTAAGTCAAACTGACCTGTGTTGGGGATGAACTCCTTACCTCATCATCGACACACCAGAAGTTTCAGAGTTGAGCGCTCATACTATTTAGGCCACGTTGACTGCTCCTTCATAATTAACCTTTCTTAATAGTCAATCTTCTCCAATATTGAGTTTTTGCTGGGTAATGAATGTTTAGTACTCTTAACGAAATACTTGAATATTCTACATCTGGTTTCGTTACCGAATTTGCGATGTTCGCAGCCCTGTTCCAGTTATTTTTCTAGTCACTCAACCAGCTCTTTAAATGCATAGATAACGGAAGCTTTTGTAGCTAAAGGCACATAGAGTGGAGATAAGTTATTATAGTTATACTGTTTAAAGCACATATGGTGCACATGAACTGTCGCAGTGATCCAGTTAAAAGCACATTTGGTAAAATTGCATGTCCTTTGCAAGATTAATAATATTTTAGCTACAACAATTAAAACACACAGTCACAGTTATTGTATGCTGTATTCGACGAAAAATAAACGATTGCTGAAATATAGCAATTACGCGGTTCTAGCTGGTTTTATGCAAACAGAAAGAGCTCGTGTTGAATCTGAAATTAACTTGGGGATAACACATGTTCCACATTCGAACAATACCTGTGACTATATGTTTTAATTCTTGATTATTGTTTCAGCTTAAGTATTATTAATCTTTTCACTTCCTATGATATATCACTCTGTAGGATGCCGGTCTCCCTGGCGAAGGATTTAACGACTTTCTCCGTAATCCTGAATATTCACGTGACGAACACAGCTACGCGAGATTCGGCAGCGGATCGCGTCGCGTTGGTTACTTACGGGGTATGTGAGCCGGTCACTCAGAAAGCAATGTCAACCTACTGAGCGTAATCTTGCCAAGAGCATCAACAGCAGCTGAAAAATGCTGATGTTGACTGCAACGTCCTGTAAGGGATATGCAACTTTTAAAAAAAAAAAGCATGCACCTGACTAGATGCAGTGAAATATGCCAGGCAATAAATCGTGCAACATATTGAATGTGGCTTATGTGTTTACATTATAGTAAGATAATGACTGAAACATCATTGGCTGATTCCGGTCAAGTAATTTATAGTGAGATGCCGATTAAAACGTGTTTGGATAATTCCGTAAAAGTAACTTATAGTGAGATAACGATTGATAATTCCGTGCTAGTAAAAATAACGGTTAGATCGGGACAACGTTAAATTTGTTCAGCGATAAATACACTTGTTATAATTTACCTCCCGTATAAATGACACCGTGTAGCGACTCTGCTGTGTCACATCTCAGACAGAACCGACTTAGTATTGCAACGCCACACAATACTTCCTATTGTCCACAACATACTTGACTGCAGGATTTTCACACTACAATGAAACAACTGAAAGACAAGTTCCTTTGAATCACATCCTATGTATTAGGATACAGAAAGTAACGCCCAGTGCGACTGATACAACATGTTAACACACAGAAGTTTAATCGCAATATGCAAAGTGTGTCGCTTGCTAGCGCGACCTTTTCTATGAATCGGCAAAAGCGTTTTGAATACGGGCAGTAAACACGGTGGGGTGTATATAATTACAGAACCCTGGCACATGATCAAGTATGTGAATAAAAGCAGAACTTGGAACCAACTGATTTGAACTGTTGTGTGTGTGTGTGTGTGTGTGTGTGTGTGTGTGTGTGTGTTTGTCTGTCTATGTGTGTGTGTGTGTGTGTCTGTGTGTCTGTCTATGTGTGTGTTTGTGAGTGTGTGTTCGCATTTACGTGCGTATATAGTAATTAATCGCTATTGGTGAGAGGTCGTGTAGAAGCGGTTCGAAAAAGCGTTGGTAACTATTATTTCTGTGGGAAAAACAGTTGGTTACGAAATGCAAGTATGACAGAGCTGAGCTTTGGTGAAGAAATGTATATAGACAGAGTTTAGCTTTGGTGAAGAAATGTATATAAACATAGCTAAGCTTTTTCTAAGAAATGTATATAAGGTAGAGTTAAGCTTAGGAGAATAAATGTATATAAGGCAGGGCTGAGCTTACGAGAAAAAGAAATGTATATAAGGCAGAGCTGAGCTTTGGGTATAACGTATATTACATCCATCAACAAATATACCCAGTCTTTATTCACCAAATAAATAATAAGGAGAAAGAGAATGAGGAAGAAATAAAGAAAGAAAGAAAGAAAGAAAGAAAGAAAGAAAGAAAGAAAGAAAGAAAGAAAGAAAGAAAGAAAGACAGACAGACAGACAGACAGACAGACAGACAGACAGACAGACAGACAGAAAGAAAGAAAGAAAGAAAGAAAGAAAGAAAGAAAGAAAGAAAGAAAGAAAGAAAGAAAAAAAGAAAGACATACTCTGTAACTCATCTGTAAAACACAAGCTTCCACCAGACAATCATCATATTAGGCAGAGAATGTACATATGGCGTAATGGTTTGACATAATTGGTGGTACAACCCACGACAGAACAAATGAACTTTATTTTCAAAGGGTCACGAATTGGGCACAGATGAACATGCAGGGAGACATGACGCACTATTGGGCACTGTTCTGTGTTTAGCTGTGGAGTATCTTCGCGGGGTTTCTAAGCTAAAGTATTGGGGAAGGGGGGGGGGGGGGGGGGGGGGTTAGCTAAGAAAAATGGAGCCTGGGATTTACAATCTCAGGTGTGATGATGGAGATGACAGCGATCATTGGAGTTTTCAGGAGGATCTTTTTCTGCTTCTGTTCCCCGGCGCATGCTGGTGTGTTGGGAAACGAGCCGGCAGACAAACTGGCTGGATCTTCACCGCTGGGTAATGTATTGGTTGGTGCAGAGGTAAAGCGATAAAGCAGAGGTAGTCGGGGCCATTTGGGATTGTGTGTAGAAACACATACAGCATCATCTCCTGGAGAGAATGTGGCGGCAGGGGGTAACCAGAGGATCTGACCGATACTCAGTTCTCCAAGGAAAGGTATACACATAATCAGATTGCAACTGGTACCTTTAGTACTGAAACTCTTCGCTGGTTGTTGAAGATGAGGACGGGATGTGTATGGAAATGTCTCGAGTGCTCTGGTGTCGGTTCTGGACTCAACTCAAGTAGCAGGTCCTTTGCAGAACGTCGCCCTCTGGCTATTTCTCCTGCTTCATGCACCCTGATGCACACCCACGCACCCTGATGCACCCTGATGCATACTTATGCACACTCGTGCACTCTGATGCACTCATGCACACTGATGCACAATGATGCACACTCATGCACCCTGATACACACTCACGCACACTCGTGCACCCTCGTGTACACTCATGCACCATGATGCACAATTATGCATCCTGATGCACACTCATGCACTCTGATGCACACTCATGCACCCTGATGCATATTTATGCGCCCTGATGCACACTCATGCACCCTGATGCACACTCGCGCACACTCATGCACTTTCATTCACACTCATGCATCCTCATGCACAAGGTGTCTGCAATGCCTGTGTCTATCTACATGCTGGTCGACCCCTGCCTCATCTTCAATGAACCATGCCTCCCATCAGCGTTCTCTCCAAGCCACTGTGACCTTTAACAAGGCCAAAGTATTTTAGTTTCCGGGACCACGATATTGTTAATGAGCCAGTTTTCTTTGGTGTTCATGTCTTGTAAAAGTTCAGTATTTTCCTTCTTCTCGATCCACGATATTCTAAAGGAAGTGGATAATTGGGGATGAAGTTACTAGAGCACTCATAGTGTCTGATTCTGAATCTGCACTAGGTACAGTTCAAAATGGAAAGCTGTGGCTTGAACGAATATCGAGTATTGACACTTCTATTTTACAGGAACTTCCATTGTTACGCTGTCAAGGTCATGCTGGAGAGCCAGGTAACAGACGAACAGATTTATTCTCGACTAAAGCGCCACTACTTGGTACACTCCCAATAGATATGGCCAACTTTCTAGACACGACCTATGAACGAATGCTAGCTTGTGATGCAATGGCAGAAGAAACAACATATGTATGGATATGTGAATTTGGATTTATAGCATGGGTCTAGTAAATGGGGACGTCTAAAAAATAATAACAATAAGTTCCGTAGCTGAAGCCTGCAGTTAGGCATCCAAAGTGTTAGGACCAAAGTGTTAGGACCAAAGTGTTAGGACAAAACTATTAGGACCATCACATCTTGTAGGCCTGGGTGCAGGCAGGAATAGGTGGCCAGCCTTTCAATCTAGTAGCAAATAACGAGAACTGGCAACGAACCCTTGGCCGACAGCGCTGATGTTATTATCTGTATAACCAGGAGGGACTCATGAGAGGAAAAATTAGTGTCCCCACCCAGCTTGCTAGTGGGACGACCAGCGTCTACACATGGCATTTGGGTACATCTTTGGGTTTTCCTGGTGAGCTATGACTTTGATGCTTAAATCAATCAATTAATCAATCAATCAATCAAATTCACCAGTCAGTATCTAATTTGCGCATGTACTGTACGCACGCTATTTAAGAAATAACAGTGCAGTAAGAGTAAAACTGTAACAGCATACTGTGGCACAACCGCTAACCACCATTATTCAGTTACCAAGAATGCACGCCAAAGAGAGGGGAAGATATAACAATTGACTGCACAAACGCAAACCGAAACCAAAACTGAAAACGAACGCAAAATCAAAACCGAAAATGAAAGACTGACAGATGACGTCAATTCTTGGAATATTTCATCAGCCAAAGCTCAGGAGATCATTGGATAGAAACAGACACGTGACAACGCCTCCGCTAGAACGCCTGCTTAGAATATGTTAATCGCGCACTTCCACTGCAGACAGCTTGACGAGCAGACGCAAAAGCTGGTGTGACCGAATTTTCAAACAAGAGGGCAGAATGTCTGAATCCGAGGTAAGCTTGTGACTCCTTAGATTAAACTGATGACCAGATGTATCAAGTATCAAGTAATGGTATCCAGTGTTTGTAACGTCAATTGAAATGTATTATTGTAAATTAAAACCTCTGAAGT
This sequence comes from Cepaea nemoralis, assembly GCA_014155875.1. Lineage (NCBI taxonomy): Eukaryota > Metazoa > Mollusca > Gastropoda > Stylommatophora > Helicidae > Cepaea > Cepaea nemoralis. The sequence goes on from JACEFZ010009125.1 coordinate 57,604, forward strand.
GAAAAATGTTTGACTGTTAGATTCTGACGACGCGGAGCCGATTCCCGGGCAAACTGACAATCTAATACTCTCTTCGAAAAACTGCACCCTCTGATATTCTTAAAGATAGTTATTAACTTTAAGAAGTGCATGATAATACTATATTCTATTCTAGACGTACGAAGTGATGATTCTAAAGCAATCTTGTGCATTTCATCAGAAACACTGCTTGAATTGCTATCACTATCTACAGCTCATAAGACAGTTCGTGTACTAGAACAAGTGCCTCGTTTTAAAACAGACTTATCTATGCCTATTTACGATCTAGAGAGTTGAGAGAGAAATCATATCTTCCCTTTCTCCTTCATATATTGAATAAATAGGGTTTGATGGAATAAATATTTATATTTATGTCAGATTTTACTTAGATAAGGGCACTCATGAACTGCATTACATCAGAAAAGTTGTGCTTCGCGGAACTCCATCACCAGAAGTTGACTTAACCCACTACTCAACCTAACTTAAAACACAACACCACACCACCCAACACTCAACACCACAACAACAACAGGTAATGGGAGAGGAGTTATTATACAAAGAAGAAGGAAAAGTTGGTTAATTGGGAAAACACAGAGAACCATTTATACACACTACAAACCCAATTGAGTGATAGAAATGTTATAAATGTATGCCATTTATTCATATGCATTTTGACACCTCCTCACTCTTGTCACTGTCTTACTGTACACGTCTCACTGACCCCAGGTCCAATGAGAACTTACATACAACAGGAACCAGTTGATACCAGGAGTACACAGTGTGATCTAACTCTGACCACCCCAAATTAACCCAACACTAGATCAGAGAAAACAGAGGAGGGGGGGGGGGGGGGAAACTAGTTCCTACTTCAGGAATTTAGGTTTCTTCCGACCTACTTCTGGAATATTGCATTGGTAGGATTGTACATATCTATGTGAATCTTACACAGTGAATTCTTGGTGGCAACCAACTGGCCAACCAACCAACCCAGACCAGAAAGAGGGAAGAGAGAGAAAGAGATGAACCACACGTGAGATGGAAGATGACTACGCCATGAGCAGAGTATGGGAAGCCTTCAGAGAAGCTACACGGGCAGAACTGAAGTGGATCCATCAGACAATGGACCGAGGCTTATCCTAATCTCCCAATCACAAGGTTACATTTCTCTAAGGAACACACAACAACCATTTCAGGAACAGATACTTAAATGTTGAATTATCATCTCCACACTTATAATGTCTTCTTCTTCTTCAGCATTCCGAGCCATTGAGGTTCTTTGCTGCAAATACAATCTGTCTCCATTCGTCTCTCTGGTGGACCTTCTCTTATAATGTACAACATTTAAATGTTTACAATGTTTCCACACTTGTTGACATAATATTCATTGATGTTTATTTGTTGATTGACTGTAAACTTGGGCCTATATGCCATTTTCTATGTTATCCTGTGTAAACCACAACGGAAAATATATGTAACAGGCCAGAGGACACAGGCCAGTCAATAAATGATGAACCTTAACTGACCTTATGTTGATTTGTCAGTCAAACCTATGTGTTGATTCTCCATCTTATGTGTGTAAAACATGTGGTCAATGTCTACTGGAATTTGTTAAATGTGTAATGGTCAAAACAAATCCACTCATGATGAATTACTAAATTGGGGAGAGAAGACTCTAGGTCTATCAACTGCTCAACATCCATGCTTTCTTAACATAAATCAGGCTGAGAGAATTCTCCAGACTTTCCTCAGAATTGATAAAAAGGGGGCTCAAGAGCTAAAAGATTCCTTGGAGAAGGGGCAGAATCCCAGTTAGTATTTACTATTCTCACCAGGGCCATAATCTATATCTCCTAGACTAAATTAATAAGACGAGGCCTGCAGATAACTCGAGGGTCATATTCTGGGGTTATTGAAGACAGAAGAGGATGGGGCCCAACTTCTTTAGTTAGAAATGGGGCATGCACCACAGAGATCTCCCAGTCCCTTCAGAATATATGACACATACTATGTTAAATCATAATAGAGGGTGCAAATACGTGTTGTCATAGGCCTTTTACTATAAACAAACAAAAAAGTAATGCAATGATGAGGCATTAAAAAGTAAAGCTGAGTTCAGCATGCAGCAGATACAATATGAATATAAATACAGCCAAAACTGGTGTAATGCATGTTATCAGATCTACTGGTCCACAAATATTCTGACAAATAGTACACTTCTGAAACAAGTCAAAAACTTTAAACATCTAAGAAGTATGATCACAGAAGATGGCAGAATAGATAGAGAAATAGAAATCAGCTATCTCACAAAGCAAGCGAGCTTATATATCAACTATCACCCATACTGTAACATCCAAATATACCTATGTCTGCAAAACGACAGATAATAAATAGTATATTCATGCCAACCCAATGCTACCAATGTCATATTTTGTCATTATCCTAATCACGCTTAACCAAAATCAACACCCGTGAAATGAGATGCTTAAGGAGAGCTGCCAACTTAACTTTTCGAGACCGAGTAAGAAAAAATGTTATCAGACAGACAGCCTTGTGCCACATATATTGGATGGCAGAAATTCAAAATGATTCGGACATCTCGTTAGAATGCAACACATTCATCTACTAGCGCTGGCCTTACATCAAAGAAGATCTGGTACGAGAGCAAGAGGACGTGCGAAAAGAAAATGGATTGACGACATCACAGACATTGTACAATCACACAGTATGACACTATCCAGTGCCACGCACTGGACGCTGGGACGTCAACTATTCCTCCCCCACGACACTTGACGACAAAAGTTAAAGATGATGATGATGAATGAAAACGTCCCCAATCAGCTGATAAAAATGAAAATGAAATAAGAGGTGAAAACGAAAAGCAAAATCCACAGCAGGATATTTGAACCTATTGCCGCAGAGCCGATAGACGAATGCGCCAACCACTTCACTATTGCGACTCCAATTTGTGTTTGGGGCAGTTCGTTTTACGCTGAATTTCTTGATCTTGGTTTGCTCTGGCTAAGGAGGGAGCACAAGAAGAACAACCAGATGTGCCTATTACATACCACCAAAAGAAAAGAATGATCAAATCAGTCAGAAGGCCACCAAACCTTACTCAAGACGACTACCACGTTATGGACAGACCAGAACAGGTCATTCTTCTGCGCCTCAGAACAGGACACAATAGATTACGCAACCACATGTATACAAAATTCAAGATTGGTGACTCAGCCATGTGCACATGTGGTTTGGCGTCGCAGACAGCAGAGCACATACTCCAGGATTGCCCAAACTACAACATATCCAGGCGAACCTTCTGGCCTAGAGAGACAACAGTGGAAGATAAACTCTATGGACCGCTGAATGAACTAAAAAAGACTGTTAGATTCATACAAGAGACAACATTGCAGTTATAAACATAATTTAGGCGAACGAAAGAAGAAGAATGCTCTGTAAAAACTACGTGGTTATCATCTCGTATACAGTAGGAGATGGCAAAGCTTAACTTGCTACTTGCAGTTTCACACGTGGTAAATCAACTCCAGAATCTGTCATCCAACACTGACGTCACAACACTCAGGTCATGCCAGTATGTTCTTCGTCTCCTCCAAAAGATGTCCAGGTTCCTGTTGGTTACGTATGCGTCTTCCTCGTCGTTTACCTCATGTCTTCTTGATAGTGTCAAATTCAAACTTTGATTTCATTACTTGCTTGTACATTTGGTTATCATTCTATGTTCCATTGTGGAATATGCGATAATTTAGCGGCAATGTCAAGTCTCCCTTGATCATCCTCAGTGATCCCCATGATGGTGCCCTGGAGAACAACCAATCAGCACTTTCGTTCTGCTTCTTCTGCGTTCATCCGAAGTGTTTTTTTTTTCTTTTTCAGGCGTAATTCCGGTGTGTCTCGATAAGTACCCTTGGGCAAAAACCCTTAGGCCAGCACAATCGACTTTTACTGCGTTTTAAAACCAGGTTAGCATTTCTGAGGGACTCTCACTTTTGTGGTGCCGTCCACATTCTAGCTGGTCAAGTTAGAACGGTCGAAAACTTCACGGTCAGCCCTCAAGGGTAGGCAGGGGCAGACCAAGGGCATTCTCCGCCATCCAAAGAGGCTTCCATAAATGCAGAGCCGACACATTACGCTCTGGTACTAAGCTCACCTAACGAATCGTCACGTCCTACTCATTCATGGCTACTTTAATTCCTCACTTCCATGTATTGTGTATTTCGTTCGCCACTGGCCGCTTCCCACGCAAACCAGGAACGGTCAGTTTGCAGACGACATCCACACAGCAAGCTTTCGCTTCGGAATTCCACGTAATGGATTCGCTAGCCAAGCGTTCCATTTCGTGTTAATGAGACGTTTTTCCAACTTAGTTTACAGACGACATCCACTCAGCAAGCTTTCGCTTCGGACTTCCACGTAATTGATTCGCTAGCCAAGCGTCCCATTTCGTGTTAATGGGACGATATCCACTCAGAAAGCTTTTGCTTCGTACTTCCAGATAATGGATTCGCTAGCCAAGCGTTCCATTTCGTGTTAATGAGATATTTATCCACCTTTAATTAAGCTCACTCAATGAGTTTTTTTTTTTTTTTTAGAGACTTGGGCATCGAAACCATTGCTTGCGATTGGAACGCTTTATCACCTTTAGTAACGCTCTCGAGGTAGGCTACATGTGCTGCCGGCTCAGCACCTTACCTCCATGCAGCAGAGAGCGAGTAGCGGCCAGGCCCTCTCACCCGGGGGATCCTCATATCCCTCGGCTGAGAGCCTTCGAACAAGTGTCTGGACCAAGCATGTAGCAGGCTCAGCATCTCACCTCCATTTTAGCAGTGGGTGGTATCGGACCGGCTCTCACATCCGAGGGTTAACGACTTAAAGGCATTCAGCCATATTCCTCAGCAGAGAGCCTTAGAGTATGTGTCTGGACCAAAAATTAGTGACATCATGCGCCTGATTCGGACTTTGATTGCCTGTCCTCAGTCTACCTGCAAGGCAGCAGATTATGTCTCTCTTGGTCTGGTCTCTATCCCAAGACCTGTCCGACCTGTACCAGCTCTTGGAGTCACTGGAGCACGCAAGCCCTCTACCACGGCAAGGTGGAGAACGTCAGAGGCGAGCCCTTTCATATAAACGTACACAGCAAGATTTGAACAATAGAGACTCTTTAGTTCTTCCAGTCACGCCTGAAGTTTTCTGAGGGAACCTTTTGTGGCGCTGGCTGAAAGTTATGAACTAACTGGCTTTGCCTCATGCAGTAATGTATGTGCAACTTGGTTTTCTAATGACTGCCGCTTCCGTCGACGATGAACTGTAATTTTAGTGTTGGACTGCTGTGTTGGCATTCTGGCAAGGGTCATATGCATGTATGCCTGTGCGTGCTGTTGGTTTGTCGGGACTGCTGTCTGTTCCACTTTTCACGTGGGGCAGTGAGGAGCATTATGTGTAATATTCACTGGGACCGGAACGTAGCATTATGGGGTGACTATTCGCCTTGAAGTTGGAACCACGACTAATGACTAACTAATTAGTGATGTTATCAACTATGGGAATTCACAAATTAATTGGAGTTAAGATATGGTGAAAAAGTGAACATGCAATGAATAAAAGGAAAAACATCAAGTAGAAAGTTCCAGCGTTATATCACACACACACACACATACACACACATACACACACACACACACACACACACACATACACACACACACACACACACACACACACACACACACACACACACACACACACACACTTTTCTTTCAACTTGCTATGTTGTCCTTAGTGGTTACCATTTGACCTTGACTTGCTTAAACAAAAATTTGGTAGGTGAGGTTTGCTGCCTTCGTAGCTGTCGTCCCAGTGGCATCCTATGAGTTCTCATGGCCTCTTTGTTTCTTGCAATTCTGTATGTGAGATCTGAGATCATATGCTTCTTTATTTCTTGCAATTCTATATGTGAGATCTGAGATCATATGCTTCTTTATTTCTTGCAATTCTATATGTGAGATCTGAGATCATATGCTTCTTTATTTCTTGCAATTCTATATGTGAGATCTGAGATCATATGCTTCTTTATTTCTTGCAATTCTATATGTGAGATCTGAGATCATATGCTTCTTTATTTCTTGCAATTTCTATATGTGAGATCTGAGATCATATGCTTCTTTATTTCTTGCAATTCTATATGTGAGATCTGAGATCATATGCTTCTTTATTTCTTGCAATTCTATATGTGAGATCTGAGATCATATGCTTCTTTATTTCTTGCAATTCTATATGTGTGAGATCTGAGATCATATGCTTCTTTATTTCTTGCAATTCTATATGTGAGATCTGAGATCATATGCTTCTTGATTTCTTGCAATTCTATATGTGAGATCTGAGATCATATGCTTCTTTATTTCTTGCAATTCTATATGTGAGATCTGAGATCATATGCTTCTTTATTTCTTATCCATTCTGTCGACTTGGTCTTATAGTTCACTATACTGTATGCCTATTGACGTGGATGGGTGTCATCAACAAAATTCTATAACCGTAATTGTTGCATTAGAATGAAATTAAATTTGAAATCGATAACATTGTAATATCATATTGACAATCCGTAATGTATCAAGTAACATTATACAACGTGACAATAATAATTGTAGCCTAATCTTCTTCTTGCCGGCTTCCTGGCCTAGAGGTTAGCGACTTTTCTCCGTAATCTCGTATACTCTCGTAGGTAACGTGACGACGGTGAGAATCAGCAGTGGTTCGAATCGCCTCGGTAACTTACGGGGTATGTGAGCCGGCCGCTAAGAAAGCAATAGCAAACTACTGAGCGTAATCTTGCCAAGAAATCAACATACAGCTGAAAGATGCTGATGTTGACAGCGATGTTCTGTAAAGGATATGAAAAACATTTTTTAAAATCTTCTTCTTATATGATTGTGGGTGGTTTTGACTTGTGTCAACTTTAGCTCTGTTATTGGGTATGTACACTTAGTTTTCCTCCTCACTAATATGTATGAGGTTAAATATTCACAGTGTTAACCACCATCAGAGTACCAGGAACACTTATGTCAATAAACCATTAATGCCACAACCTGAAATATTAGAAATTCAAGCATAATACATAATAACAATATAATAATTATCTTAATATTATCTTAAACCTGAAATAAACTGTAAAATCATAATATATGCAAATTTTAGAATACTCTCACTCAGTCATGCTATTCAATCCTTTGTATATATGCATTTATGTTTAGTTTGTAATTTTCTGTGTGATTGTTGCTTTGAAATGATATCGTGTATGTATTATTTGACTGTGGTTTGCAATTAAAATTATCTTTACCATACCAAACAACAATCTTTGTTGTCATGTACTGACATTGTAAAACTTATATCCTTATGTACTATTATCACTCGTTCCATTATGCATGAATGGTAAGTAAATGATATGTTAAATGTATGACTGACATGACCCTCTCATCGACGGTGTGATGCCAGCCAAGAGCACCACAATAAATATCAGCACGCAAAAGCCAAATTTCAAAGGGCCCAACTGCAGGCTAGACGGAAAAGCTGGCAGGAGAAAACAGAGTCACTGAACTTTGAAAGAGACACAAGGAAGTTATGGAGGCTAATAAAACAGCTTAACGATGAGGGCACAGGGAGGAACTCAAAAATTGCGCTACATAAAGACGGAAACATCTTAACAGGAAAACAAGCAGCTGACCATTTTGCGGACTCATTCGCACAAAATAACAATATCGAAATTAGTCCAGAGAAACAACAAGATAATCGAGAGAAATTGCAACATACAGGACAGAAGGAAATTGTACATGAGGTTATGGAGACACCTATCACATTCAGTGAACTGGAGCTAGCCATATCAAAACTTAAAATGAGAAAGTCACCAGGAGCTGATGGTATCTCCAATGAAATGATCAGGAACCTAGGAACAGAGGCTAAAGCAAAGCTGCTACATATCTTTAATAACACATGGACCTTAGGCAGTGTTCCACAAGTCTGGAGAGAAGCAATCATGATACCCCTCCTAAAATCTGGGAAAGACAGTTCCATTTCCTCCAGCTGCAGACCCATTAGCCTCACCAGCTGTCTCTGAAAAACAATGGAATGCGTCATCAATCACAGACTACAGTGGTACATTGAAAGTGAAAACATCCTTGTGCCACAACAGGCTGCCTTTAGGCAGTGCTACTCTACGGAAGATCAGACAACCTACCTCTCTCAAGAAGTTGAGGATGCATTCCAAGAGAAGAAGCTGGTACTTGCGGCTTGGATAGATCTGAAGAAAGCCTTTGACAAAGTCTGGAAAGAAGGTTTGATGAAGAAACTGAGAAACTGTAAAGTCAATGGAAGAAAGTACAAATGGGTGAAAGCATACTTGCACACCAGAAGAGCCCGAGTACAGATAGACTGGTCTCAAGGGCAAGAAAGTACTATTGCGTCACGGTGTTCCCCAGGGCGGAGTCCTGTCTCCAACACTTTTTCTAATCTTCATCAATGATCTTGTTGCTGATCTACCGTATGGGATTAAAGCGGTAATGTAAGCTTATGACCTGGTTTTGTGGAGGGCAAATGAACATGCATCAGTGGCCACCATGTTGCTACAGAGAGCTGTAGATAAATTTGTTGCATGGGCGGATAGATGGTGTGTCAGCATAAACACTGACAAGTGCAGCACCACTCTATTTACCCTTTCTCCGAAACAAAAGGCAGGGATCATTCAGATAAATGGAACACCCCTAAGAGAAGATAAAGAACCAACATACCTTGGTGTAACATTCGACGACAGGCTGAAATGGAGAAAACACATCAAAAAAGCAGTAGCAAAAGCCAGAAGGAAAATAGCCATCCTGAGAAAGCTAAGTGGAACCACTTGGGGAGCCAGTGAGAAAATACTTAGCAAAGTTCATCAACACAGCATACGGCCACACTTGGAATACGAGTTAACTGCGTGGTGTTCAGCATCAAAAACCACACTACAAGAGCTGGACACAGTGCAAAATCAAGCACTTAGAGTCACCACAGGAGGAATGAGATCAACCACTATAGTGGAAATGGAGAAGATGGGAGGACACAAGCACTGAGTGATCGTAGAGGTACGAAAACGCTAATACAAGCAGAAATGTTCCTCAGCTTGCCAGGCCACCCTATGAAGAACCGATTTGAAAACTTAGCTATGGGGCGGTTGAAAAGAAGTAGTTTCATCCACCAGGCCAAAAAAACTATGCAGAGAAACCATCGATCTTCCCACAGTTGGTATCCCCCTGACAACTATTCCAGAGGGAACCCCGTGGAAAGATGAACATAGACTATCGCTACAAATCCAGACAAAAGTGAGAGGAATATTTGGCAAGGAAGAACAGAACAGTGTGCAGCGTAGAACAGCCACTCTCAGCTACCTTGATGACGAATACCCACAGGATCTCTGGATCCAAGTCTACACAGATGGGTCAGCACAAAATGCTGTTCGAAATGGAGGAGCGGGAGTGTACATAGAATACCCAAATAATACCAGAGTTCCAACAGGAAAGTACTGCCATAACCATGATGCTGAAATTGAGGCAACCACGATAGCCACAGAGAAATTACAAAATACCAGCCATGGTACACAACCTTTGGTGATATTGACAGATGCAAAATCCGTAATAGAGGCGCTCCTGTCTGGGAAATTGCCAGTTCTAAGGACACTACTTTCTGAACTTAGCAGTCAGCGTAAGGTCACCATACAGTGGATACCATCCCACTGTGGAGTCCCCGGAAACGACAGAGCTGATCGATTGGCTAAGGAAGGAACAAAAGAAGAACCTGATGTACCCATTACATACCACAAAACCTTACTCAAGACGACTACCACGTTATGGACAGATCAGAACAGGCAATTCTTCTGCGCCTCAGAACATGACACAATACATTAGGCAACCACATGTATACAAAATCCAAGATTGGTGACTCAGCCATGTGCACATGTGGTTTGGCGTCGCAGACAGCAGAGCACATACTCCAGGATTGCCCAAACCAGGCGAACCTTCTGGATGACTAGCAACCATACTGACTATTTCGTTGGTTACAATATACCCCATGTGGTAGGTCGCAGGCACTTTTCCTCTCTCTGTCTCTCTCTGTCTGTCTCTCTCTCTCGCTCTCCTCTCTCTCTCTCTCTCTCTCTCTCTCTCTCTCTCTCTCTCCCTCTCCCTCTCTCTCTTCTTGCATGTCCAGATACACTAGCATTTTGTCTGTTGAAGTGTGTCTATGTAAGTACGCGTGTTCATGCACACCAGTCCACTCAGACCAACAACACAATGGGGTCGTGGTCAATTTTACACGCCTCCTACCCCGCCCCCTTCTTTCTATGTGCTCACTGTACCGTAACATCCAGCACCGTTATACAAATACACCCGAGATTTCCGTAGTCATTCACAGGTCCGTACGTGAGGTGAGTACACAGTTTTTTTCTCTATAAACAGTTTTTCTATTAAACATTTTCTTCGACTAACATTCTTTTCAATTAACATTTTGTCAATTCTCATTTTCTCTTCATTGCTTCCATTTTTCCATGCATTTGCTCCTCTCGTCCTGTCATCACCTTCTAATGTAGTCACAGGAGTTCTCCTTGACTGTATGTTGTGTTTGTGAATGTGTTTGTTTGCTGATGAAGGCTAACCGCCGCAACGTTCTGTATGTGTCGTAACTCTGTTATGTAAAGCTGCACTACTTTGTGTCATTTTATATTGTTTGGCCTAGAGAGACAACAGTGGAAGATAAACTCTATGGACATGAGTGAACTAAATAAGACTGTTAGATTCATACAAGAGACAACATTGCAGTTATAAACATATTTCAGGCGAACGAAAGAAGAAGAAGAAGAAGAAGAAGACGAAGAAGAAGAAGAAGAAGAAGAAGAAGAAGAAGAAGAAGAAGAAGAAGAAGAAGAAGAAGAAGAAGAAGAAGAAGAAGAAGAAGAAGAAGAAGAAGAAGAAGAAGAAGAAGAAGCAAAACACATTGTCATGCTTCAATGTCATCACGAGATAAACAAAACACAATGTCATATGTTTCAATGTCATCACGAGATAAACAAAACACACTGTTAAGTGTTTTAATGTCATAACGAAATAAACAAAACACATTGTCATGTTTCAATGTCATCACGAGATAAACAAAACACATTGGCATGTGTTTTAATGTCATCACAAGATAAACAAAACACATTGTCATATGTTTTAATGTCATGACAAGATAAACAAAACACATTGTCATATGTTTTAATGTCATCACAAGATAAACAAAACACATTGTCATATGTTTTAATGTCATCACAAGATAAACAAAACACATTGTCATATGTTTGAATGTCACCAGGAGATAAACAAAAACAATATTGTCATATGGTTCAATGTCATCACGAAATAAACAAAACACATTGGCATATGTTTCAATGTCAACACACGATTTAAAAAAAAAAATTGTCATATGTTTGAATTCAACACATGATTAAAAAAAAAAAACATTGGTATATGTTTCTATGTCAACACACGATAACCAAAAAAAAAAAAAAAAACGTTGTCATATGTTCAATGTCAACACAGGATAAACAAAAACAAAACACGTTGTCATATGTTTCAATGTCAGCACACGATAAACAAAAAAAAAATATTGTCATATGTTTTAATGCCATCACGAAATAAACAAAACACATTGTCATAAGTTTCAATGTCATCACGAAATAAACAAAACACATTGTCATATGTTTCAATGTCATCACGAAATAAACAAAACACATTGTCATATGTTTCAATGTCATCACGAAATAAACAAAACACATTGGCATATGTTTCAATGCCATCACGAAATATACAAAACAAATTGTCATATGTTTCAATGCCATCACGAAATATACAAAACACATTGTCATATGGTTCAATGTCATCACGACATATACAAAACACATTGTCATATGTTTCAATGTCATCACGAAATAAACAAAACACATTGTCATATGTTTCAATGTCATCACGAAATATACAAAACACATTGTCATATGTTTCAATGTCATCACGAGATAAACAAAACACATTGTCATATGTTTCAATGTCATCAGAAATAAACAAAACACATAGTCATATGTTGCAATGTCGTCACGAAATAAACAAAACACATTGTCATATGTTTCAATGTCATCACGAAATAAACAAAACACATTGTCATATGTTTCAATGCCATCACGAAATATACAAAACACATTGTCATATCGTTCAATGTCATCACGACATATACAAAACACATTGTCATATGTTTCAATGTCATCACGAGATAAAGAAAACACATTGTCATATGTTTCAATGTTATCACGAGATAAACAAAACACATTGCCATGTTTCAATGCCATCACGAAATAAACAAAACACATTGTCATATGTTTCAATACCATCACGAAATATACAAAACACATTGTCATGTGTTTCAATGTCATCACGAGATAAACAAAACACATTGTCATAAGTTTCAATGTCATCATGAGATAAACAAAACACATTGTCATGTGTTTCAGTGTCATCACGATATGCAGCGAAATATAAATAATTGTTCCCAAACAGTTTCCTGCTATGGATCTGTCATGTGATAGCGCCGTCAATTTTGTAGACCTGAGAGCAAGGAAGAATATATGGCCAATCTGTCCCTTTCTTTGGCAAGCGAGTAGCCCAGGAGTCAAACCCGCGTCCAACCGTGCACTTGACATTACCAGCTTCGTAAGCGCGCCAGCACAGCAAAATATGTCGGGCAATAAACTGTGCATTATATTGTTTGTGTCTTCATTGTCCAAATTCACAACGGGAAAACGCGGTTTTGAATAAGCAAATGTTCTTTCAGATTGCGCGTCATTTGTTTAAAATGTATCAACGGATGCACAGTTTAGCACTGTGAGCACGCATTGTCATACAATATGTCCGTTCATAGATCATGGCAGAGCGCAAGATCAACCATCAGGCAGACACAAGTTTAACACGGAGTCACGATTGATGACAAGTTGGTTAATGTTGTAAGACAAAGGTTAGTAAACTGGTTCATATATTCACCAAGGATAAAAACATCATTATCATCATTTGTTCAAGTAGCCAAAAACACAAGATGGTATATCACCGTAAATCAGATATGTTCACAGTCAATACAGGATAGAGTCCGGGATATTTGCAGTGCCCCTGTTATTTAATATAAAAAAAGACAGAATAGCCAAAGAAACAAACCTTGACAAAACCGATTCAGAAAACTTCAAACGCTTTACTTTAGTTGACACAACCGAATCACCCGTAACAAATGAGGTTTTATTTGTAGACGATCATATCACATCAGTGCCTCTTTTAGAGCAACGCGGGCAGACTGCAAAATCATATATTAATAAGCTGAGTTCCACATGAAGTTAGTACAATATGAATAAAAATATAACCAAAACTGAGGTTCGTTTTAAATAGGGAAGGTTAACCCGGTCAACAAATGCCCGCAAAAGTCGGATGTGTAGGCCTATCGGCGCAAGAACGCAGCTCTGCTGTAAACAGGCACAACGCAATCACGTCCGGAAAAAAAAAAAAAAACTCCGGATGAACGCAGAAGAAGAAATATCTAAAAAGTATGATCATAAAAGATAACAGAACCAACATACCTTGGAGTAACATTTGATGACAGGCTGACATGGAGAAAGCACATCAACACAGCAGTAGCAAAAGCCAGAAGGAAAATAGCCATCTTGAGAAAGCTAAGTGGAACCACATGGGGAGCCAGTGGGAAAATACTTAGCAAAGTTTATCAACAGAGCATACGACCACACCTGGAATACGGGTCAACTGCATGGTGTTCGGCAATAAAAACCACACAAAGTGCAAAATCAAGCACTTAGAGTCACCACAGGAGGGATGAGATCAACCCCTATAGTGGAAATGGAGAAGATGGGGAGGACACAAGCACTGGGTGAGCGCAGAGATACGAAAATGCTAATACAAGCAGAAATGTTCCTCAGCTTGCCAGGCCACCCTATGAAGAACAGATTTGAAAACCTAGCTATGGGGCGGTTGAAAAGAAGTAGTTTTATCCACCATGCCAAACGACTCTGCAGAGAAACCATCGATCTTCCCACAGTTGGTATCCCCCTGACAACCATTCCAGAGCGAACTCCATGGAAAGATGAGCATAGACTATCATTACAAATCCAGACAAAAGTGAGAGGAATATTTGACAAGGAAGAACAGAACAGTGTGCAGCGCAGAACAGCCACTCTCAGCTTCCTTGATGAAGAATACCCACAGGACCTCTGGATCCGAGTCTACACAGATGGGTCAGCACAAAATGCTGTTCGAAATGGAGGAGCGGGAGTGTACATAGAATACCCAAATAATACTAGGGACACAGCTAGAGTACCGACAGGAAAGTACTGCCATAACTACGATGCTGAAATTGAGGCAATCAAGATAGCAACAGAGAAATTACTAAATACCAGCAATGGTACACAACCTGTGGTGCTATTGACAGATGCAAAATCAGTACTCGAGGCGCTCCTGTCTGGGAAATTGCCAGTACTAAGGACACTACTTTCTGAACTTAGCAGTCAGCATAAGGTCACCATGCAGTGGATACCATCCCACTATGGAGTACCCGGAAACGACAGAGCTGATCAATTGGCTAAGGAAGGAGCCAAAGAAGAACAGCCTGATGTGCCCGTTACATACCACCAAAGAAAAGAATGATCAAATCAGTCAGAAAGCCACCAAAACCTGCTCAAGATGACTACCACGTTATGGATAGACCAGAACAAGTCATTATTCTGCGCCTCAGAACAGGGCACAATAGATTACGCAACCACATGTATACAAAATTCAAGATTGGTGAAACAGCCATGTGCACATGTGGATTGGCGTCACAGACAGCAGAGCAAATACTCCAAGACTGCCCAAAATATAACATATCTAGGCAAACCTTCTGGCCTAGAGAGACGACAGTAGAAGATAAACTCTATGGACCGCTGTGTGAACTGAAAAAGACAGTTCAATTCATACAAGAGACAGCTTTGCAGTTATAGACATATTTCAAGCGAACGAAAGAAGAAGAAGAAAAAGAAGAAGAACAGAATAGACAGAGAATACACAGGGTGTCTTTTGTGTCCTATTTCCATCTTCATGTCGTCGATCCCTACCTCTGTTTCCAAGAACAATGCCTTCTGTTACTGTGCTGTATAAACCCCAGTGACGTTTCATATGCATAGATTTGTAGTGTCCGAGACATGGCACTGTCTTTTAGCAATTTTCCATCAATTTTCAGATCTTGTTCGTATTTTTTATTCTTGATTTATGATATTCTGAAGAATTTTTCTGTGGTATTTAAGTTCAATATCCTCGATTTTCTTTTTTCAGTGGTTGCGAGTGTGTTGCCACTTTTTGAATTCACTGCTACAAAAATCAAATCTTTCTAAGCCACAGAAATGTGGTTTTGCAGAAGAATGGTGAACATTTCTTGAGGCCACAGAGAGTGGTTCTACAGAAGAATGGTGAACATTCTTTGAGGCTAAAGAGATGTGGTTCTACAAAATACGGACGCAGTTCGTAATCCAGTATACCTGCGTTCGAAACACAGCTGCGGACGATTTGGCAGCAGATCACCTTGCGTTGGTTTTTTACGAAATTATTTGGGTGCATGTCGTTTAGAAAGCAATGGCACACGACTGAACGTAAACTTGCCAAGATATCACAACAACAATGCTGGTGTTACCGCCCTCCGTGGCCAAAGGCTTGCGAACGCGGTTCGTGAGCCGCTTACCGGGTGTTCGAAACGCACCCGCGACCGATTTGTGCAGCAGACCGTGTCGCGTTGCATTATAACGTGTTGATATGGGAGCCGGTTGTTCAGAAAGCAATGGCAAACTACTGAACGTAAAACCTTGTCTAGTACATCAACAGCAGCTGAAAAATGCTGGTGTTGACTGCAACGTCCTGCAAGGGATATGCAACATTTTTTTAAACAATGCTGGTGTTGACTGCAACGTTCTGTAAAGGATATGCAACTAACTTTGTTTAATCCTCGGGATACAGATGTCTTGACACAAGCCTGCAGACTCGGTGTATTGTACTCAAACATTGCAACAACATTGATGGTATTTATATTTGCTTTGACAATATGCCATTTCTTATCATTTTTGTTTTTGTTTTTGCGAACATATGTATATTTGGATGTTTCAGTATGAGTGGTAGTTGATATATAAGCGCAATTGCCTTTGACAATGCCTTTTTGGTGCCTTCTTCTTCCTAACCTTTCTTTGCAAACGGAGCCGCGGTCTCATAGTGGTTAGTGCGCTCGCTTGTCAAGCAATGGTGTGAGTTCAATTTCCAGCCGAAGCAAAATTCCTTTTTTTCCTATAATTAAGGCGATGTCACAAAGTGAATGTTGACTAAGTGACAGATAGAGTGGCTATGGTTGTGTCTAGGGTATGTCCTTGTAACAATATGAGGTTGAACAACAGATTAACCAAGATGCATCACACCCAAACACCAGTCAGTGAACAAGCGTTAATTTGCGCACATAATATCCTTTAATGATGAATAACACAGACACATGTAGCATATAAATCCAGGAACAATAATTCTCTAAGAATATATCTCCATCCCCGAGGAACACTTCGAATACCCCTGCCTCTCAAGGCTACGAAAATCTCGTCCCACACGACAGGTATACTAGACTCTCTCTAGGCCCGACTCAAAGTCACCCACTATGGGTCTCGAATTCCACTCACTATCCCTGGAACCCACAGTGCGGAGTTATCTTCCAAACTCCGTCACAATTCTCACTTTATCAGACCACGACCTTCTCCTGGTCTGGTCTACCCTCAACTCCCTCTCAGCTCGGAGTTCAAACATTAACTCTCCCCCGTCAGTCTTTGTCCCTCTCTTCTCAACAATTCCATCCCCCACAATGCCTCACACACTACACACAACCTCACTGCTCCAACTGTCTGTCTCACCAGCTGACCTCTTCTCAGCTCGCCCCTTCAATTACTGTCCTCTCATTTACGCCCTCTGGGGGACCCACCATCCGCCCCATTTTATCTCGTGAACTGTTTATCTTGTACGGCCACTCACCTTAATGCCACTGAACACAGGCATGTGACACTACCCCCACCCTCAAAAGAAAACATCGTTTTCAAATGTTGGGAGACTCATACTTATCAAATATGTGACCCAGACACATTGCCTGGGTAGTCGTTAGTATAAATGCAACTTGCTCTAGCTACCAACACTTAATAATATATCAAATACTCATAGTAAACTCCCATAATCCCCACACATAAATACAACCATATTTCTATCTTTTGTATCAATGCATGAACTAATACATCACATAATAATAATAATACATCATAGAAAAGCATTATACTATGTACCCACAGGTCTATTAATATCTTTAAGACGACACAAGCTATTTGTGTACCGACCATATATCAGGTGGTTCTTTTCTTGCATCAACCCACCTCTGATTCCTGCGATGCTGTGTCTACCTTTCATGTACCCATGGCTCATGGTACCTCTACAATTACAACATCGTTTGCTATCCCTAGGTCAGTAATGTCGCGAACACTCTTTTGACCTGACTCAACTTTCCTATCTGCATATTGTACTGTTACACTTGAGTCTCTGTTTAGTCTGAACTCTTTATTCAATCTTGGCCCATATATCTGGCACCTTTCTTTCTGCTGCATACGCCTTATGCCTATGTGCCTGCACATGTACTATCCTGAGCTGTTCTAGTATATCGGTCTCTATGTGTTAACGGTAATACTACTTGCCCACATGCAGTTCCGCCATCCTGAAAAGAGGCGAGTGAAAACATTGTCTTCCTCTCGAAGCACCATCTACCTTTCTTTGACTGCCTATGTTCTACTCTCCTACACCCTCGTGAACATTTGTTCAGAGTAGTATCTTGTCTCTGGGAGCCACTAGCACTATATTTGGGATCCATTCTCATCTGCTCAGCTGTACTATCCTTGTCCTGAGTTCCTGTGTCTACTTCAAGTGCCTCTTCTACCTCAGCTATACTCTCTAATTTAGGTTCTCTTGTGGTAACTACCTCATTACTGCTTACACTATATTTTTGGTCCCAATAAACTACTTCCCTTTCTGTACACTCTTTAACCTCCTATAACATTTCCTATGATGAGATCTGCCACTGGTGAGTCTAAAACACATGCTGTCACTCTTCCTGTTATGTATGGTGTTTTTAATGTTAATCACGGCTATTGGGTAGAATTCTACTGTCCCATTAAATGTTATGGATCTAATCTTTCCCCTGTATAATCGAGGGTTGCACTAAACTCTTTCTCACCCCGATGGACGTACATCCGGAATCCCTAATTGTTAACGCTGGCCTATCATTAACAAACCCATGATGCATCTTCAGACTTCCTCCTTCATGGACTGCTGATCCTGCTTTAACTGTGTGACCACATATAAGACTGGCTGACCCTCTTTTTCAAAAAGAGGTTTGCACCCACTACAATCTTCATTGTTCAGCGGTCTCAATTACTTGTGCTGCATTTGAGTGCTCTGTTTCTCTCATCCTACATTGATGACTGACATGCCGTTTCCTTCCACATTTGAAACAAGTGATCTCCCTTTTACTGTTGTTCGTTGGTCCATCTGATGGTTGGCATCACAATCTGCCATTTTGTGTCTCCAGCTCCCACAATTCCAACATCCGGCATAATTTTGGACGTCTCTGGAAGTTCCCTCTTCTATATGGGTACCGTCCTACTCTACCAACATTGTTTCCTCGGAAACCACTATCTTGAAGTTCTTGTTGCTCACCTTCCTGGCTGAATCCACACTTTTCGCCCTTGGTCCGATGTACTGGATTCTGGTCCTGTTTAGTGTACGCTGCACAGACTATTTCCTCACTCATAAGTCTACCCAATAGAACTGTTTGGATGTGCAGTCATGTAATTTTGCCCTAACTGTGACATTGTGTCTATGTCCTTTGGCTTACGTTCCTCAAAGAAAGCTACGAAGTTTGTATTGCATGATGATAACACTTTGTCTCTTAACACTAAATCCACTAATTTATTAAAATCTTTTCCTACCTCTGCCAGCTCCATCCACTTATTAAATGTATTCTTTATTGTGTTAACAAAATCTGTGAAATCTTGATTTGTCTCTGGCACTAACTGTCTAAACTTTGTCCTATATCCATGCTCCGTTAGTTGGAACTTTGTCAGCAAACGTTGACGTAAGATAGTGTAGTTGTTTCTTTCTCTACAGGTAAATTAAACATTGTTTCTAGGGCCCTTACCCGTTAAATACTCGCCCAGTCTAATTGCGTACTCGCTTTCTGGGATGCCTAATACCTTCACTGATGCTTCGAATCTCGAAATATAGGCCTCAAGGCAATCCCGGTCCGTAAAATATGGCAGTTTTAATCTCTGTGACGACTGCGACGGTGTTTCTACTTTCCTCACTTTGACCCTTCGATGCAAAATTCTAACTTTTTAATAGCAATTCCGCTTCCATCTTAATCTTCTCTTTCTCAATTTCCATTCTCATGTGTGTCTCTCTCTCTTCCTGTAGACGCTTGTCTTCAGCTACCTTTTCTTCCTGCAGACGTTTTGCCTCGCGTTCATTATGCCTCTCCTCTCTTTCAATCTGTTTTTGTTCTTTTGCTTCGGCATACTCCTGTAACTCTTTACCCTTCAGGCCTATTCGTTCACCTGCTTCAATATATTCCATTAAAGTAGGCATCTTGTACTTGTGGACACGTTGCTGTCTGTCAGCCAAACTATAAATGTGACGACTCTGCTGTTAGTCTTTGTGTCACTTCCCTAAGTACACCCACACTCCCTGTATACATAAATCCGTAGTGCTACAATATCACTCTGTACTCACCCAGTCACTCTATAAGCACTAGGTAGTGAGGTGGGAAGTATCACCTATACTCCCTCGTATATATATCTATGACCAAAAAGTTCATGAAGTCCCTGGAAATATTGTAAACATACATATAAAAACATATACACACAAATGGATGATAACACTAAGTGATGTACTATCCAACGCTAGACTTCACAAGCTGAGTACACGGAGACGATGATGACACAGAAATAAACCACAGTAACAACCACAAGCTTGTGTAGAGACACCCACAGTTGCGCGTAAAATAAAAATATAAATTGACCACGACCACTAGACAGCAGAAATGACGAAAGATCACAATAAAAACATATATCGAACACAACAAATTATGATATGTAAATATAACGAAAAGAAAGAGAGAAAGAAAAAGGAATATATACTGAAAATATACACAGATCTGACGTCAGACAACTCGGCTCTAGATATTGGTTAAGACTATTTCAATGCCCCTGCACGATACGTCAACTCATTAACGTTTTCTTACAAAAATATCGTAAGCACCAAAAAGACAAATAAATTATTGTGCTGTATCCGACTCTCGAGAAACACCCAACAAATCCCCTACTCTTGGACAAACACTGGACCACATACAAGTAACAGCTTAACAACCGAAAACAATATTTATAAGACCAATGAGCAGCAAACAGAATGCCCACATCGTTGGCCGATAAATATGTGCCCACTAATCCGTCGCCAAAAGTTCTTTTTATTCAATGTCTACGACGCTAGATTTTCAAACCGACTTCTTGTTTTGTTGCGTGGTTATTGAATTCACGTGGTGATCAAAAATTCCAACTGTCGACAAAAGTGAAGATGATAGTGATATCCGTAACGTTATTGTACTTCTCTGTACGTGGTAATAATCCAAAGTGTTCTTTCGATTTTGTTACTCTCGTTGCGGAGATGGCGCTTCGCTGTTTTCATAATGTTATAGATTCACCAAAAGAAAAGACCAAAAAAAATGGCAATAAATGTTCAACGCTTTCACTCTGTACCGCCAGTTCTTTTTGGGAACTGTATGCAACTATGTTCGCGGAGATGCCACGTCATCAATCGTTGACAAAATGTTTGCTGATTATAAGGTAATGCACACAAAGGGCTTTTAACAAAGCCGAACATAAAGTCTAGTTTCACACAAAACCAGTTGTTTTTCCAGTTCCACTATGGAACATCTCAGTAACTTTTCCCCTGTCCACGGCCTTGACCTTGCCGGGGCACCTCAATTTTTCTTTATCATTTTCAGTGAAAAATTCCCCCGTAACACAGTTTTCACACAAAAAACTTTAAGGGCCCCCCCCGGCTGCGGTAGGGGTACTGTTACTATCCCCTTCAGTCAACTGTCCGTCAAATCAGCGACTGCCAATTTTTCTCTGTTTTCCAAACATGTAATTCCCCAGTACCTGGACGCGGTGTACCCACCCGTCCTATTTACTGCGTCGAATAATCTTGACCAGTCAACTTGCAACAACACAGTGCGATTGCCTCCAGCACACACACACACCTGTCAATATCTTTGATTTTATTCAATCCTTGGTTTCAATCCTGTCAAACACACACACTTTAGGACTGACCGCACTTGTTACAAACACTGTTTTGTCCACTCGAATTTACCTGTGCTGTCCTTGACCAAACACCCCTGCTACTGCAATCGACTCTCCCGGTCGATTTGTCCTGCGTTAATTCTTGGTGTCCCCGCCTCGTCTGTTTATGCGTGCTGACCGCCGTTAATTTACCTGTAGTGGACTTGACGTGAACTGACTGCTCGCCCTGTGACCTCCGCCGCGCATTTTCCCCGCGCGCTGACAGTTTTTCTTGGATGTGGCGTCTTATACACACCAAAGAGTTGCTGTTAATTTCTTGACGCAGTAGTACTGTCTAATTGATGGAAACTAAGTCACAGATAATAACTCCTCTCTTTCAGCAAAGAGCCCACAGATATCTCAATATTGCACGGTGTTCCTTGACCGAATGCAGCTATGGTTTGTAATCCTGTCTTCGCCTACTGGCCATCTACTGGATTGAACTTGGAAAACCATGTTGTTGCGCTTAATGAACTGATTCGTACTGATGTAAAATACCGAAGTCCAAAATCGGACAGCCCTCAAAAATCTTCTCTGTCACAAAGTGAATGTGACTAAGTGACAGATAGAGTGGCTATGGTTGTGTCTAGGGTATGTCCTTGTAACAATATGAGGTTGAACAACAGATTAACCAAGATGCATCACACCAAACACCAGTCAGTGAACAAGCGTTAATTTGCGCACATAATATTCCTTTAATGATGAATTAACACAGACACATGTAGCATATAAATCCAGGAACAATAATTCTCTAAGAATATATCTCCATCCCCGATGGAACACTTCGAATACCCCTGCCTCTCAAGGCTACGAAAATCTCGTCCCACACGACAGGTATACTAGCCTCTCTCTAGGCCCGACTCAAAGTCACCCACTATGGGTCTCGAATTCCACTCACTATCCCTGGAACCCACAGTGCGGAGTTATCTTCCAAACTCCGTCACAATTCTTCACTTTATCAGACCACGACCTTCTCCTGGTCTGGTCTACCCTCAACTCCCTCTCAGCTCGGAGTTCAAACATTAACTCTCCCCCGTCAGTCTTTGTCCCTCTCTTCTCAACAATTCCATCCCCCACAATGCCTCACACACTACACACAACCTCACTGCTCCAACTGTCTGTCTCACCAGCTGACCTCTTCTCAGCTCGCCCCTTCAATTACTGTCCTCTCATTTACGCCCTCTGGGGGACCCACCATCCGCCCCATTTTATCTCGTGAACTGTTTATCTTGTACGGCCACTCACCTTAATGCCACTGAACACAGGCATGTGACAGGCGATATCGACCCAGCCTTACAAAACTGATACCAGATAATTGTCAACGTGTTTTTAGAATAGTACACCTTTGAAATAAGTTAAGGAATTTAAATACCTAGGAAGTATGATCAAAGAAGATGGCAACATAGACAGAGAAATTGAAATCCCATGTCAAAACGCAATTGCGCTTATATATCAACTGCCACTCATACTGAAACATCCAAATATACATATGTTCGCAAACAGAAGATAAGACATAGCATATTCACGCCAACTCCATGCTACCAATGTCAAACCTGGACATTATCTAAATCACGCATACGCCTAATCACCATCTGTGAGATGAAATACTTGAGAAGAGCTGCCAACTTACTATCATGTTATTTAGAATTATCTCGGAAGGTGAGTTGGCAAGGGCGGGAACTGGCGGCAGGAATACAGAATAAGAGTGTTCTCTTGTTCATTTCTAACACTGTATGCCAATGGCTGTGTTGATATCTGTCTGTGTCATACTCCAAAACTGTCGTGAATCTCCTCTCTTCTAATTCCTCTAGTTCATTGTCCTCTAATCCTGTAAGTTATGTCTTCCACTGTATCTCATCACACGATTTGCCCATAGAGTATTGACTTTTTGCTTCTGAAATCTTCAGCATGATCTTTGTAGTTTGGTCTATTTCAAAATATTTAGAATGCTCGTTGTGGGCGCTGTTAGTATTTGCAACATTCCTGTATAAAATTACTTTGCCAAGAAATTGTCATAATTTAAATGAATTATAAGATATATGTTATTAATTTGTTTATTCCATTTTACTTATAATTTTTAAGGGTTGCAGACAACCTGTTGCAGCATTGTCTCAAGGATAATCAAAAGTCTACACATGTAAAGTGTTAATACTTGTCAGAAATACAATGGCATCAAGTGAATATGCTTCAGGCCCGATCATTCTGCCTATCTACTTCGCCATTATCGGTGAGAACAGCTGCTTCATGTTGTCCACACTGTCACATGTTTGCGGTAACTGTGCCTCCTGTTGTCATCACTGTTTGAGAATGTCACGTTTTTCCGTGTGTTTCCTGTTGTCCTCACAGTATGATAATGTCATGTGTTTCCGTAAACTGTGTTTCCTGTTGTCCTCACAGTATGAGAAGTCACGCCTTCCAGGTAATAGTGCTTCCTGATCAGTCGCAACGTCATCTATGCGATTACCTGCACACGATGCGACACGAGATATGTCTGTGAGACAGGCTTACATCTTGGTGACAGATTTAGACAACATCTTTCTGATATCACCAGCGGCGCCCACAAACCAGTATCCATGCATTTCAACAGTCCTGACCACCGTGGTGTGGCCGACATACAGGTCACGGCCATCAAATCATGCGCATCCCACGAACGGGATCGGAAGACATTGGAACACCGTCTCATCTTCCAGTTGGGAACACTCTCCCCTCACGGCCTCAATGTCCAACACAGCTTCATTTATCTTCCTAACCCCACCCCCTCCCACCCCCTAGCTTACAGTCCACCATCTAGGTACGTGCAGGTCCTTAATAGGACGTCACAATCAACTTTCTTGGCAGGTTTGCGTTCGGTGTTTCGAGCGCTTAACGAGAATTACTGATTGTGAACTGCGTCCGCAACATCTTTGCCGGTTCTAATTTTAAATTTTGCGCCACATGGCGCTCTCCACCCCCCCCCCCCCCACTCCCCTCCCGCTTGACCTTTGAGCCGTGTACCATACATCCGCCTATTAATCCACTGACAGCCCTTTGCGTGTCAGTCTTTCGAAGCAAGGATACAGATTCAGATAAGTACCTTTAATTAGTTTAATATTGTCATAGTGTGTTTCATGTGTCGGTTTGAATTTGTTTGTCCTGTGCTGACGAAGGCTTTGGTCGCAACGTCCAATTTGTCTCTTGTAGTCGTGTTTTAGTAAAGCTTACAATTTACTTCTCGTTTTTTGAGTGATTCATTCCTTTCCTGTTGTCCTGTGCTTCCTGTTGTCCTCACTGTATGCGAATATCATGTGTTTACGGCAAGCTTGATTCCTGTTGTTCGTGTTTGGGTAAACGGAAACTCCGCCTATTTAAACTCTCTCTTTATATGTGCGTGTTAATTATCAATATTTTAACATGTATTTCTTGGCTTCAATGCCAGCAGACAGTACAATAACAATTTCACTATTGGAGTTGTATACTGGCAAGCGGTTACTACAGAGGAAAATTATAATGTTAATGTATTGCACATAATATAAAGACCACACCGTGTAACACATCGCTCTCTCTCTCTCTCTCTCTCTCTCTCTCTCTCTCTCTCTCTCTCTCTCTCTCTCTCTCTCTCTCTCTCTCTCTCTCTCTCTCTCTCTCCTCACAGGGACGTATGGACATACGCACATATTCACACAAACACACACAAACACACACACACACACACACACATGTATATATACATATGTGAGTGTGTGTATATATAGAGATCCAGCGATGACCTTCGAGAGTCTCCGAAAAAAAAACACTCGTGAACCGAATTGTCATGGCAAAAGTAGTCCTTTGCAAGATGAAATACAAACTGACCAATAAGAAGATGTCAATTGCAACGAGATAAAGTGTTGACGTGCTACATAGAAACTGTACTTTTGTATGGGTGTGAAGCGTGGACAATGAGTAGACAAGCTGAAAAACATCTGGTGGCTGTGGAAATGTGGTTTCTGAGGAAAATGCAAAGAATACCATAGACAGACTGAAAAACCAGTGACCAAGTCCTATAAGAAACACATGAAAATCGTAAACTGATTAGAGGTATTAAACGTAGAAAGTAAACAGTTTTGGGGCATGTTATTAAAAGAAATAAATTGGAGAACTTTGTGACAACTGGCAAGATCGAGGTGAAGAGAACAAGGGGAAGGCAGAGAAGTAAATACCTAGATGGCTTGACCACGTGGCATG
>JACEFZ010009126.1:0-97500 GCA_014155875.1 Cepaea nemoralis
CCGTTTCAACGCAAATTAAAAATTTGCAGCAAGTGGGCAGACGTCGAAGACTTCATTGTGAACCATCATCCAAACAAACTTATTGCTAACAGTACAGTAAACTTGATGAATGATAACACGATGGCTCACTTCAGAAAGATTCTCCAACAAAGAAAGTGACAAATTTCCCTTGATAGTTTCTTGGTGCAGAAAGATTCCCAGTCGGCTGCCAAGAAACAGCGACAAGATACTCCTGAAACTAATGATTCAGAATAACAAAGAAGTGAAAAAAAAAGTCCCATGATCGTTTTCTTGGTAATAAAGATAGACTAAATCATTTTAAAAAAATTTTTTATATTTAATTCATTTGGTTGTTTTCTTTATCTTTATTTAATACGTGAAGTACACGCATTCTTTGCGTTTTGTCAGGTAAACGACCGGATGTTAATAAAAAAAAAAAAAGAACAATTCTTTCATCTTGAAACGGATTGTCTTTATTTAATTGAATTCAATGTTTCGGGTTACGAACGTTTCAGGTTACGAACCGAGTTCTGGAACGAATTAAATTCGTAATCCGAGTTACCACTGTGTGTGTGTGTGTGTGTGTGTGTGCGCGCGCGTGTGTGTGTGTGTGTGTGTGTGTGCGTGTGTGTGTATATATATATATATAATATATATATATATATAATGAATAGTGTACATTGTTCCATGCGTATAATAAGCAGTAAACTGCAAAATGCATTTGCATTTTGATAGATAAAACGGCGCAATGGGCAGACAATAAGCGATGGCTTAGCGGATCAGTAGAACATATGATCATCTCCATCTACACAGCACATGCACGAGATACATCAAGAATGCTCTTTAAACCCTAACACTGAGCACGACATATCGTGGAGGGGAAAGGAGAGAAGGAATACGAGCATAATACACGAACGAGCGAGCGAGCGCTCCCTCCCTCCCTCCATCCCTCCCTCCCTCACTCACTCACTCACTCGACGCACGCACACACATACACATGTATGTATTAATTCCAATGCCCCCTCCCCCTCTCTCCCCCCCCCCCCCCCACAAAAAATGTGCATTCTTAAATTATGCACCAACTATAGAACTGTTGTCCTGATCAGTCATGCAAGTAAAATCCTACTAAAAATCATAATGGGAAGATTTCTTAAGAAAATGGAAGAAGAGATTAATGTGGTTCAAGCTGGATTTAGACAAGGAAGAGGAACAAGAGATTGCGTTTAATAATATAATAGTGCAGAGAATTTAATGTAAACTTATTCTCATGTTTTGTGGATTATTCAAAGGCATTTGACTGTGTACAACATCAGAACCTTTGGAAAATCATGAGGAATATGGGCTTTCCATCACATGTAGAACAGCTAATAAAAATGCCCTATCTAGACCAACAAGCAGAGGTTAGAATAGATGGTGAGACATCCGATTGGTTTGACATCAAGCAAAGGAGTCCGTCAGGGCTGCGTGCTGTCACCCAAATGTTCGCCGAAAATATAATGAGAAATATCAGAGATGATATAACCAGGGAGCAATATGATGCCCTACATATGGGTGGTCATGAAATACCAGAGATTCGATATGCTCATGATACAGTATTACTATCCACATAACAATGGTATAGAAAACATTATAACCTCAACCACAAAAAATAGTGAAAATCACAACTTATATCTTAACATTGCAAACACAAAGATACTTTTTCACTCACCTATACACAGATATGTGTACAGATAAAACTACTATGGAGAAAGAAATATATGTAAATGAGGAAAGATTGGAGGTGGTGGTACATTTCGGATATTCTTGGGTCATTAATTACCAACAATGATGACATAATAAAAGAAATTAAACGACGGCTATCAATTTCTTCAAAGACTAAAACAACTGAATAAATTATGGAGCGGGACAGATAGAACTACAAAAATTAGATTTTTAAGAGTATGCATCTTTCCCATTGCAACATACGCCTGCAAAACCTGGACACTTACTAAACAAGCTGAATAGCGCATAAATGTCTTTGAATATAAATGTTATAGACGGGTTTTAAGAATATCTTGGGTAAATAAAAGAACAAATGCATCCATACTTCAAGAGCAGAATATTGAAGACGTTTGGCTATTAAAGACGATAACACAAAGAAACTTGATATATTTTGGTCACTTGAAATGTCATGAAAGTTTGGAGAGAACAATAATGAAGGAGTTTAATGCATGAGATGAGAGGAAGAGGAAGGCCAAAGAGAAGTTGAATACAGGATGTGGCTGATGATCTTATGGGTGTGTGGGACGCGGGACATCTTGCTTGTGATCGAGAAGTGTTCCGGAAGGCTGTCATGGAAGCGATATATACAATTAGTAGACGCTGTTGTTGTACACAGTGAGCAGCTGGGGTTGGAATTAAATTGTAGGAAGACACAGGTTATGGTCGTCACTAGGAAGAACGAAGCACCACAATGTAATATACAAGTAAATGGGAATATTCTTCAACAAGTGAATCGGTTCAATTATCTCGGAACAGTCATAACATCTGATGGCAGATGCCTTGAAGAGATTAGAACAAGAATCGCCATTGCGAAAGTAGCCTTTAGCAAGATGAAAAACATTCTGACCAATAAAATGATGTCAATTGAAACGAGAAAAAGAGTGTTGAGGGGATACATAGAGCCTGTTCTTTTGTATGGATGTGAAACTTGGACAATGTGCAGTCAAGCTGAAAAACATCTGATGGCTGCAGAAATGTGGTTTCTGAGGAAAATGCAAAGAATATCATGGACAGATAGAAAAACCAATGACCAAGTACTACAAGAGACAAATGAAAATCGACGATTGATTAGAGAAATTAGACGTAGACAGTCAAAATTTTTTGGACATGTTATGAGAAGAAATGGACTGGAGAACTTAGTGACAGCTGGCAAGATCGAAGGGAACAGACCAAGAGGAAGACCGAGAGGAAAATACCTGGATGGCTTGGCCACATGGCATGGACGAGACAGGAACACTGAGCTGATCCACGACTCTGGTGTTCGAGTGAAATGGCGAATCATTACCGCCCACGCTTTCCGGCATGGCACATGATATATATATATATATATATATATATATATATATATATATATATATATATATATATATATATATATATATATATATAGCGTAATCTTAGCCTAGGAATCAACGTACAGCTGAATGATGCTCATGTTTGACCGCAATATCCTGAAACAGGATGGAAACGCGGGGAACAATATATATATATATATATATATATATATATAATATATATATATATATATATATATATATATATATATATATATATATATACATGTAGGGCGAGTCAATAAGTAAGTCAAACAGTTCTGTGGGATAGCAGGTAAATGTAGTTGGTGTTTACTACAGGTGTCATTAGGTGACAGCAACATCGAACTTTATATTCCCGTTTGTCGGGTGTCGCTAGGTGTCTGATGCGCATGCGCAGCGCATAAAGAAAATGGCGACTGTACTTACAGAGTGTACAACCATAGCGCAACGGGCTGTTGTGCGCTTCTGTGTGTGGGTTAAAGGACTGCCTGCAAAGGACATTCATAAGGAATCTTCCTGTTCATGTGTGTGTGTGTGTGTGTGTGTGTGGTGTGTGTGTGTGTGTGTGTGTGTAAAAAACATCCCTGTCGGTAACTATAGCTTTCAAATTTTATGTTGTCTAGTGCATCCTCTAGTCTCTACTTCTTTCTTCTCCTTCTGTGAGCGCCAAATAATAAATCATAGACAGGGCTGTTATCAAGTTTCATGTTCTTGAATATAGGGTCAATAAACCACCTGTCTCTCTGGCGCCCAGGCTCAGAGAGTACAAATGGGCTAGAAAAACCTCCCCTAACCAGGAAGGGACCTGCTAGTTGACGATCATATTTACAAGTGAGATGCTTTCGCCTCTAACTCCACGTTGAAACTTTGGCAGGGACACAACCAATCGGTGGGCTTCTTAAAACAAAGACTTGTTTTCAAAATATGTTGTCACCTAGTATAATTATATCTTAAGCTGGCTCAACTCCTTATATGGTCAGGTCGAACTGCACATCTGTGACCCAAATTCCTGGAAACACTGGTGGGTGACGGGAAATATATCACAATCACCCAAAAGGAGAAAGCGCTGCCGGGGCACAAAGTAATGACGGACAGGCTAACTTTGCTGTTCTGTGCCAATTTAGTGAATGAGATTGTGTCCTTGGGCAAAAATATGGGCCTTGAAGTCGATGGCAACGACTTGGAGGAGCTGATTGAGGACAAAAGTGGAGAGCTCACTACAGATGAGCTTGTGGATCTTCAGAATGAACAGCTAAAGACATTAAAGAAGGAGCAGTAGTCCAATGATGAGAAGGCAGTGACCGTTTCAACTGCCAGTATTAAAAAAAGTTGCAGCAAGTGGGCAGACGTCGAAGACTTCATTGTGAACCATCATCCTCACAAACTTGTTGCTAACAGGGCAGTAAACCTGATGAATGATAACGCGATGGCCCACTTGAGAATAATTCTCCAGCAAAGGAAGCGAACAATTTCTCTTGATAGTTTCTTGGTGCAGAGAGATTCCCAGTCGGCTGCCAAGAAACAGCGACAAGAAACTCCTGAAACTAATGATTCAGAATAGCAAAGAAAGTGCTAAATTTCCAAGATTGTTTTCTTGGTAAGAAAGATAGACTGAATCATTAAAAAAATTTTTTTTTAAATTCTACATTTAACTTATTTGGTTGTTTTCTTTCTCTTTATTTAATACGTGAAGTATACATATTCTTTGCGTTTTGTCAAGTAAACGACCGGATGTTAATAAAAAAGAACGATTCTTTCATCTTGAAACGGAGTCTATATTTAATTTATTTCAATGTTTCGGGTTGCGAACGTGTCGGGTTACAAACCGAGTTCTGGAACGAATTAAGTTCGTAACCTGAGGTCCCACTATATAAATAAAGGGAGAGAGAGAGGGAAAGAGAGAAAATATGTGATCACAGCGAAGTGGCTTGTGATATACAAGAGCTATACTACTTATTTCATGGACGTGAAATATGATTCACAAACTTAAAACAGCCAATTTTAGCTGAAACTTTGAAATGACCAAACAGACTAAAATGTTACCTATTCGGTTTGCTTGCAGATCCGACATGTTTCTAAAATTGTGAAATAAAACAGTGGCTTCTGAGGAAGCTTCTAGCAAAACTGCCGAGGCTCAGTCCAGTGCGTCAAGCAAACGCCATTAATGGACATTAAATTACTCACCTTTCCTCTGACATTCCTTGAACACACTCTCTGTTTATAAAAGCACTGTTTGTCTTTCCTTAAATTCACTTTAACATTTCAAGCAGAGAGACTTTAGTTTTTCATCATAATTATAATGCTGCACTGGATCACAGGAGATACAAGTAATATGCGAAAGTATATTAATAGGCAGTGATTGGCACGCATAGCATAAAAAAGTAGTGATGGAGGAGCGGCTGGCCGAGTGGTTAAAATGCTGGATTGTCCTTCTCGACACCCGGGTTCAAATCCGCGGTAAGGTGTGGATTTTTTTTCTTTTCTGTCGGAGGCAAAAAGAAAACTCTAACCTGCGCAGTTCGCGGCGACTGCAAAAGCCAGGCGGCCTTATTTCCTCCCTTTCAAGTACTATATTGGCAGTAATATATTGGCGAGGCCCAAAATTAGCCAGGAAAACATGGCTTTCTACTTACTTTTATACACATGCTCTATTATACACTCGGGCCAGGTCCAACATTAGCCGGGAAAACACGTCTTACTACTGACTGTTACACACTAGCTCAGTCATACACTCGAGCGAGGCCAAACATTAGCCGGGAAAACACGGCTTACTACTGACTGTTACACACAAGCTCTGTCACTCACTCGAGCGAGGCCCAACATTAGCCGGGAAAACACGTCTTACTACTGACTGTTACACACAAGCTCTGTCACTCACTCGGGCGAGGCCCAACATTAGCCAGGAAAACACGGCTTACTACTGACTGTTACACACAAGCTCTGTCACTCACTCGGGCGAGGCCCAACATTAGCCAGGAAAACACGGCTTACTACTGACTGTTACACACAAGCTCTGTCACTCACTCGGGCGAGGCCCAACATTAGCCAGGAAAACACGGCTTACTACTGACTGTTACACACAAGCTCTGTCATACACTCGGGCCAGGCCCAACATTAGCCAGGAAAACACGACTTACTACTGACTGTTACACACAAGCTCTGTCACTCACTCGGGCGAGGCCCAACATTAGCCAGGAAAACACGGCTTACTACTGACTGTTACACACAAGCTCTGTCATACACTCGGGCCAGGCCCAACATTAGCCGGGAAAACACGGCTTACTACTGACTGTTACACACAAGCTCTGTCATACACTCGGGCCAGGCCCAACATTAGCCAGGAAAACACGGCTTACTACTGACTGTTACACACAAGCTCTGTCATACACTCGGGCCAGGCCCAACATTAGCCGGGAAAACACGGCTTACTACTGACTGTTACACACAAGCTCTGTCACTCACTCGGGCGAGGCCCAACATTAGCCAGAAAACACGGCTTACTACTGACTGTTACACACAAGCTCTGTCATACACTCGAGCGAGGCCCAACATTAGCCAGGAAAACACGGCTTACTACTGACTGTTACACACAAGCTCTGTCATACACTCGGGCCAGGCCCAACATTAGCCAGGAAAACACGGCTTACCACTGACTGTTACACACAAGCTCTGTCATACACTCGAGCGAGGCCCAACATTAGCCGGGAAAACACGCCTTTCTACTGACTGTTACACACAAGCTCTCATACACTCGGGCGAGGCACAACATTAGCCAGGAAAACACGGCTTACTACTGATTGTTACACACAAGCTCTCATACACTCGGGCCAGGCCAAACATTAGCCAGGAAAACACGGCTTTCTACTTACTTTTACACACAAGCTCTCATACACATGGTCGAGGCCTATAGGTGCTCAGTCACTCCCAGTTAATTGTCGAGATGTATAGATGATGTTTTCGTGAACACGCACCTGATCGATTTTAACGGTGACTCAAAGTTTTGATAATGATAAAGTTTGTGTTGGGTTCAAAGTTTCAGTCATGACTAGGACATTCTGTGTTATGTTGAAAGTTTTAAGTTTTAAGTTTTGCAGAGCTAGCCAATCTGTCCGCCTGTTCATTCCCCAGCACACCAGCATGCACCGGAGAAAAGATCCAGACGATGCTTGTCACCCGTGACTTCCGAAGCGAAGCAAGCCACTCTGCACGAAGCTTGCCTGTCCTCACCTTCCTCAGCTTGCTTTCTGAGTCAGTTACAATCACGATGTGTGTGTATATCGTATTCTCCATCTTTCGGAAAGCTGCACTGATCGCCTTCCCCTCCATTCTTAAGCTAGATGTTGAGATGTTGTGGTATCATATGCCAGGCTCTCCTGCACCAAACGGCGACCATTAGCTTTTGCTAAGACCCCCCCCCCCCCCCCCCCGGCACTGCTCCTGCCTCTCAACACTGAACCATCTGTGTATATAATCACATCACCCGGGCGAGCATTATCCTGAATTAGTTGCTGGATTTCCACTTCCCTGGCCCCTGCTGGCCATTCCCTGCACTCCCGGCTCAATGTGATTATAACTTTGCACAAGTCTGACTGCTCCGCTGGCACTCTGACCCACTCCTCTTCTCGTCTAATGTTCTCCAAGATGCTCACCTGTCTGATCGTATCCTCCGTCTGAGCCATCCATGATTTCCCTCTTATCAGTCGCTGACCCTTAACTACGTCCAGCGCCTCATGCAACGGGTGATCTGTGTCAGCAACTACTCTGAGGTATGCCTTCGCCTGCATCACGTTGAGCCTACCATTAACAGTCGACAAACCAAGGATGTAACGCATACACACGACTGGGGTGTCTCTGGTGCATCCCAAAATGACCCGCATAGCTTCGTTCTGTATGCGCTCTAATTTCACCAATTGACACTTTGAGACAGTGAGCAGTCCTAGTCCATAATCAATCACAGAGAGAATCAAGTGCTGGTATAGTGTGAAAAGCAGTAAACTGCTGTCGATTATCTGTGTTATGTTCAGTTTTCATTATGGCTGGGGCATTTTGTGTTATGTTCAATGTTTTAATTATGACTGGGGCATTCTGTTTTATGTTCAGTTTCCATTATGGCTGGGGCATTCTGTGTTATGTTCAAAGTTTCAATCATGACTGAGGCATTCTGTGTTATGTTCAAAGTTTCAATCATGACTGGGGCATTCTGTGTTATGTTCAGTTTTCATTATGACTGGGGCATTCTGTGTTATGTTCAATGTTTTAATTATGACTGGGGCATTCTGTGTTATGTTCAGTTTTCATTATGGCTGGGGCATTCTGTGTTATGTTCAAAGTTTCAATCATGACTGGGGCATTATGTGCTATTTTACAGTGTAAACCATGACTGGGGCATTCTGTGTTATGTTCAGTTTTCATTATGACTGGGGCATTTTGTGTTATGTTCAATGTTTTAATTATGACTGGGGCATTCTGTGTTATGTTCAGTTTTCATTATGGCTGGGGCATTCTGTGTTATGTTCAAAGTTTCAATCATGACTAGGGCATTATGTGCTATTTTCACAGTGTAAACCATGACTGGGGCATTCTGTGTTATGCTATTTCATTAATGGTGGAGTCAATTATAGTACGTCTTCTATTGTGTACCAGAGTCACATTAACTCATTAGCCAGTGAAGAGCCCTGGACATGATAGCCCCAACACAGTAACCCATCAGCCAGTGACGAGCCCTGGACATGTTAGCCCCAACACAGTAACCCACCAGCCAGTGACGAGCCCTGGACATGTTAGCCCCAACACATTAACTCATCAGCCAGTGAAGAGCCCTGGACATGACAGCCCCAACACATTACCAGTGATGAGCCCCAACATAGTTTTGGTGGATAAATGTTCATATTAAAACCAGTAAACTTTGATCAGCTCCTACTCGGCATATCTGCGACACTATCAACAATAGACGGATGTTGAACTGCTACACGCATGCGCGGTCTTATATCTACTGGCGTTTATCCGAGAAGCCGGCTCTGTGACGAAGGAGTTAAGAATGCAATTCGTAATCCCGCAGACCGCGTTCGAAACACAGCTGCGGGCGATTTGGAAGAAGTCCGCCTTGCGTTAGTTTTCAAATATTGGTGTGCGTGCCGGTAGTTCAGAAATCAACGGCACACTACTGAACGTACGAGCTAAACCTTGCCAAGGAATCACAAAGAGCCAAAACATGATGGAACTCACTGCTACGTCCTGTAAAGAATATGCAACTAACCAACTTATCCGAGAAGACAAGTGCCGTGTATCACTACTCGTGTATTAACAGGTGTGACATCCATGGTCATTGTTGTTAAAATGGTCAGTCAAATGGATAAGAACCCGTTAGTGTGCGCATCAAAGTAACTCACGGTTAATCCGCCACCCAGTGCAGCACGTTCTTAAATGGTTATATGATTCTGACAGCAGGTTAGAACTTGTCTGATGTAGATTGCATTTGCAAATGCCATGCCTCACTGACTTTAGGACAATGCACAATTGAGGGGTTTGTTTGTGTGAAGCTACAATGACCGGAGATCGAAGTTGTCCTCATTTCTGAGTGACTCATTACACAACTTATCAGATTTAGATACGTTTCATTGGCGTGCTAATTAACAATTTTTAATTCAGTCAATAACTATTGCCATCTCTACAAATGGGGGAGCATTGGAGACTCACAGACAGGCAGACAGATAGATAGACAGAGAGAGAGAGAGAGAGAGAGAGAGAGAGATAGATAGAGAGAGAGAGAGAGATAGGGAGAGAGAGAGAGTAAAGGGCAAGGGAGAGACTTTGAAAGGACAAAGGAGAGACTGTGAATGGACAAGGGAGAGACTGTGAAAGGGCAAGGGAAAGACTGTGAAAGGGCAGGGCTATTTTATGAATGATCACAATGTCTCCTGCAGGCTGAAACGAGGTTTACACACATAGATAACGCAATAAAATTCCCACATGCTGACTGTTGTCTGATTGTGAGCTGCCACATCTGCTGGACACGCATGCATGCGCACGCGCATGGAAAGTGCTTTCATATACAAGAATAGGTAAACACCAAACCAAACACAAGGCACACAATCATATTTTTAAACCAAACCAAAACAAACTGCACATAATTACTTTTTATCAATACACGAGGTCTGTCTTAAAATACGATTATCAGCAGAACATATTTGTAACGCAACACATGGCTACAGATGAAGCAAACATGCTGGGTAACAGATGAACCAAATTTCTTAGGAATAAAACAAAGTCGAGGAGCACAGCTAGGAGAAGACACCTTGCTTTCTATGTTGTCAACTGTTGGAGTGTCGGGTGCAGCATGATATACAACAATACTGACGACAGTGCTAGAAATATGAACAACAAAGCCCATCAGTGATGAAACATATAAACAGATAAGTGAATCTTAAACACTCATATTTTTGTATACATATAAATGAGTACATACGTACTTATACATATGTCCTTCGATCCAAAAATACTCAGAGATACATTCCAACTGGTGGAATTATTGGATACTATGGACATAAATAACAAACACATGGCATCCATGGACATAGCCTCCCTATTCACTAACGTTCCATTAGAGGAGACAGTGAAAATAATAAGGGAACGCATTGAAGACAAACAACTAAAATTAGGCATACCAACACCTATTCTGGAGAGGCTACTACTACTATGTACCGCCAACATACAATTCAATTTTCTAACTAAGTCATACCGCCAAATTGACGGAGTGGCCATGGGGAGTCCTCTTGGTACCTATTCTAGCGGACATCTTCATGGCACATTTAGAAGAAAAGAAATCCTCAGACATCAACAGCTTGGTCTTTTACCGTCGTTGTGTGGACGATATACTAATTATCACCACAGACGAGCTACAAGCAACGTCGTTCCAGGCCACAATGAACGAGACACATAAAAACATCTCTTTATCTATGGAACACGAACACAACGAAGCGTTACCGTTCCTAGATATTCTAATGAGACGTACAGCAGACGGCACAATTCAAAGATCGGTGTATCGCAAAGGAACATGGACAGGCCAATACCTAAATTTTCATAGCTTCACACCTGTCCAGTACAAACGGGGCTTAGTACGGACCCTGTTTAACCGTGCTAGAAAGATATGCACCCAGGACACACTGACAGAGGAATTTGAAACTCTGAAGAATGTCTTAAACCTGAATGGGTACTACACAGGATTTATAAAGCGCCAACACTGCCAACAGCCCAAACCAAAACCAGGCGTAACTACAGTCCCTAACTCAAGGTATTCATCCAGCTAACCTTTCGAGGGGATGACGTAATGCAACGTCTACAAGACCGGCTTACTACAGCAGTAGGCCGAACATTCTGTGCTGCAACTCCAGTCATTAGATATAAAACCGTACCGATTCCTACACCAGCAGTCAAAGAGCCTGTTCCTCTGTACGCCACAAACAATTGTATTTACCAATTCATATGTAGAAGCCAGGCCCTCTACATTGGTAGAACAGAGAGACAGCTTAACAAATGAGTGTCATAACACATACCTCAATGGGTCAACAAGATACAGGAGATGCTAGCCTCGTGAGGCCGACACACCGGAAGCTCCCGGCGTCTTCTATTAGTAGGCACATTATCGAAAGCGGCCATGAGGTAGACATAGACACTGCCTTTCGCGTGTTGTTTAACACACAAAATACTCGCTTGTTAAAGTTTGCAGAAGCAATTATGATAATCAACGCAAGCCAGAATTGTGCAAACAGAAAGACATGTTAGTCAGCTTAAAATTACCATGGTAGATAATTGACATTACTGTGCGAATATGTGTATATTTCAACTTGAAGGATTTATCTAGTTAATTCACGTAAGTTGTGTGATTTCTGCAGTATGTACCTGACGAGATGCAGCGAAATATGCCAGGCAATAAATCGTGCAATCTATTGTTTGTATCTTCGTTATTCAAAGAACCTTAAACAAATAATAAAATATATGAACAGATGCAATGAACTCAACACCATTTATGACATCTACGAACAGATAGAGAGGCAATAGCACAGTCCATGGGAATCTCGATACATGAAGCCCATCAACAGGGAACTCTCCCGCTGTTTATACTTCACCTGGACACCGCAAGGTACAAGATGAGATGAGATGAGATGAGATGAGATGAGATGAGATGAGACCAACAGATGCAGTGGGCCTACAACAATGGAGAATAATCAGAAAAGCGCTAGAGAATTGCAGCGCAATTTTCAACAATATATCTCAAGAACAAATATCCCGATATCAAGGATTACAACACAAGATAAACTAGAGGCAATGTACAAGTTATCCAGTGAAAGATACACACAGAAGCAGATACAAACAACGCAAGCTACCCAACACGATGAGCGCTGGGGGGGGGGGGGGGGGGGGCACGATATCAATACTATAGGTACTGTAAGACGTTGTCAAATATGCTTTAAACAACAATGGCGATATTTAAAACAAATAAACATTTATCGACGGCGAGACATTACATAAAATGTATGATTTTGAATATCTAGGTTTCCTGTGACAACTGAAATTGAAAAGAAAAATAAACATGGCACTATAAAAACTAAACCAATAACAATCTGTGTGCAATGGATCAGACAGAACACGAGTCAGAATACTAACAGCGTGTACATCTCCTGTGCTAACATGTACATCCCCTGTGTTAAATTGTACATCTCCTGTGCTAACATGTACATCTGCGGTAGTGTATACATCTCCTGTGCTAACATATACATCTCCTGTGCTAACATATACATCTCCTGTGTTAACATGTACATCTGCGGTAGTGTGTACATCTCCTGTGCTAACATGTACATCTCCTGTGCTAACATGTACATCTCCTGTGCTAATATATACATCTCCTGTGCTAACATGTACATCTCCTGTGCTAACATGTACATCTGCGGTAGTGTGTACATCTCCTGTGCTAACATGTACATCTGCGGTAGTGTGTACATCTCCTGTGCTAACATGTACATCTCCTGTGCTAACATGTACATATGTGGTAGTGTGTACATCTCCTGTGTTAACAGTTACATCTCCTGTGCTAACATGTACATCTCCTGTGCTAGCATGTACATCTGCGGTAGTGTGTACATCTTCTGTGCTAACATGTATATCTGCGGTAGTGTGTACATCTTCTGTGCTAACATGTACATCTGCGGTAGTGTGTACATCTTCTGTGCTAACATGTATATCTGCGGTAGTGTGTACATCTTCTGTGCTAACATGTATATCTGCGGTAGTTTGTACATCTTATGTGCTAACATGTACATCTGCGATAGTGTGTACATCTTCTGTGCTAACATGTATATCTGCGGTAGTGTGTACATCTTCTGTGCTAACATGTATATCTGCGGTAGTGTTCACATCTTCTGTGCTAACATGTACATCTCCTGCGCTAACATGTACATCTCCTGTGCTAACACGTACATCTTCTGTGCTTACATGTACATCTCCTGCGCTAACATGTACATCTCCTGTGTTAACATGTAATCTCCTGTGCTAACATGTACATCTCCTGTGCTAACATGTACATCTCCTGTGCTAACATGTACATCTCCTGCGGTAGTGTGTACATCTCCTGTGCTAACATGTACATCTGCGGTAGTGTGTACATCTCCTGTGCTAACATGTACATCTGCGGTAGTGTGTTCATCTCCTGTGCTAACATGTACATCTCCTGTGCTAACATGTACATTTGCGGTAGCGTGTACATCTCCTGTGCTAACATGGGTGCTAAGATGTGATATGTAACCTATCAGCTGAAAGGCACATAAATAATAGTCTTTGAATACAAATGTTACAGAAGAGTAATACAAACTAAATGGGCGGAAAGGAGAACGAAACAAAAACTTAATATTGAAGATGACTGGCTGTTAAGAAATGAGGAAAAAAAAATAAAAAAATGAAATATTTTGAACATATAAACACTCATGAAGTGTATCGAGAAGAGGAAGACCCAAATGTACATATATATTGTACATGGAGTACTGATCATGTCTACTTTATATGGAGTACGGACCATTTACTGTACATAGAGTACTGATAATATCTGATCATGTCGTTGTATATGGAGTACTGATCATGTCTCTGTATATGGAGTACTGATCATGTCTCTGTATATGGAGTACTGATCATGTCTCTGTATATGGAGTACTGATCATGTCTCTGTATATGGAGTACTGATCATGTCTCTGTATATGGAGTACTGATCATGTCTCTGTAT
Source organism: Cepaea nemoralis (assembly GCA_014155875.1). NCBI lineage: Eukaryota > Metazoa > Mollusca > Gastropoda > Stylommatophora > Helicidae > Cepaea > Cepaea nemoralis. The sequence goes on from JACEFZ010009126.1 coordinate 14,347, forward strand.
ATGGAGTACTGATCATGTCTCTGTATATGGAGTACTGATCATGTCTCTGTATATGGAGTACTGATCATGTCTCTGTATATGGAGTACTGATCATGTCTCTGTATATGGAGTACTGATCATGTCTCTGTATATGGAGTACTGATCATGTCTCTGTATATGTAGTACTGATCATGTCTCTGTATATGGAGTACTGATCATGTCTCTGTATATGGAGTACTGATCATGTCTCTGTATATGGAGTACTGATCATGTCTCTGTATATGTAGTACTGATCATGTCTCTGTATATGGAGTACTGATCATGTCTCTGTATATGGAGTACTGATCATGTCTCTGTATATGGAGTACTGATCATGTCTCTGTATATGGAGTACTGATCATGTCTCTGTATATGTAGTACTGATCATGTCTCTGTATATGGAGTACTGATCATGTCTCTGTATATGTAGTACTGATCATGTCTCTGTATATGTAGTACTGATCATGTCTCTGTATATGGAGTACTGATCATGTCTCTGTATATGTAGTACTGATCATGTCTCTGTATATGTAGTACTGATCATGTCGTTGTATATGGAGTACTGATCATGTCTCTGTATATGTAGTACTGATCATGTCTCTGTATATGGAGTACTGATCATGTCTCTGTATATGGAGTACTGATCATGTCTCTGTATATGTAGTACTGATCATGTCGTTGTATATGGAGTACTGATCATGTCTCTGTATATGTAGTACTGATCATGTCTCTGTATATGTAGTACTGATCATGTCTATGTATATGTAGTACTGATCATGTCTCTGTATATGGAGTACTGATCATGTCTCTGTATATGTAGTACTGATCATGTCGTTGTATATGGAGTACTGATCATGTCTCTGTATATGTAGTACTGATCATGTCTCTGTATATGTAGTACTGATCATGTCGTTGTATATGTAGTACTGATCATGTCTCTGTATATGGAGTACTGATCATGTCTCTGTATATGGAGTACTGATCATGTCTCTGTATATGGAGTACTGATCATGTCTCTGTATATGGAGTACTGATCATGTCGTTGTATATGGAGTACTGATCATGTCTCTGTATATGTAGTACTGATCATGTCTCTGTTTATTGAGTACTGATCATGTCTCTGTTTATTGAGTACTGATCATGTCTCTGTATATGTAGTACTGATCATGTCTCTGTATATGTAGTACTGATCATGTCTCTGTATATGTAGTACTGATCATGTCTCTGTATATGTAGTACTGATCATGTCTCTGTATATGGAGTACTGATCATGTCTCTGTATATGGAGTACTGATCATGTCTCTGTTTATGGAGTTGTATAAATATGCTTATACAAGGAGTGTTGCGTCTTCAACAATATCTTCCATTATAGTTTCTTACAGTATTTGTCTATATAAAAACTAGACATTCGAAGCAAATATATGCATTATCTTGGAATAGTATGATAGTAGTTGGCATTGCGACATAGCATGTATGAGAGCTGTAGAATCGTATAGTCACTGTTATATCACGTGACTTTGTGCTTGATAACTTTGACAACAGCCAGCGGGGAGAGAATGAAGCGGAATTGAAGAATTGGGTATCACCTTTGACAGGTGTTTGTCTTTTAAGGATCATGTGGAGGCTTTGGTGGTGAAGGTTGGTAGGGGACTTAATGCATTAAGGGCTGTGGCAGCAACCGGGGTAGATCAGAGGATGCTGTACTGGCTCTTTCAGCAGTTAATAATTTCTGTCATTGAGTATGGTTTGGGGCTGCTGACAGTATCAAAAAGCCAGCTTGAAAGGTTGGAGCGCATACAGAATGCTGCCATGCGGTTAATACTGGGGCGCACAAAGGACACACCAATTCTCTGCATGAGGCATATCCTGGCGCTACCTACAATGACGGATAGGCATAGGGTCCTTCAGGCCAAATGGTACCTGAGAGTTGCCGCAGACAGGGATCACCCGCTGCATGCAGCAATGAATATGGTAAAGGGTCATAGACTAAGACGAGTCAGGTCCTGGATGGCACAAGCAGAACTTTCTATAAGTCAGGTGTGTGATCTAGAGACCATCAATCGTGAAAGAGAGCGGGTTGAAGTTCCGGATGACATGACGGACTGGCACAATGTAATAATAACACTGTGTCGTAAGTGCAGAGAATGGGCAGCCGGCCGCACTGAGTTTGAAATGCAACAGCTGATCCAGAGCAACACACATCGAGGTGACACAGTCATCCACACTGATGGGTCAGTGGTGAGATACAGACGTAGTGGTTGGGGCTTTATTGCAAAGGCTAATGGGCGAGTCTTGAAAAATGAGAGCCTGGCATATGAGACTACGACCTCCAGCATGCGAATGGAGGTGGAGGCAGTAACAGCGGCATTCCGGTGGCTAGAGGAGACTACTGCAACACACGTTGTGTTCATTACGGATTCAAAGAATATGCTTAGCAAGGTGGAGAAAGGAATGTTTCGTGTGGAATGGCTCTCGTCGCTTCAGAGGTCACAGATTGTGAGAATGAATTTTATGGATATTTTGCCCTGGCCATGCGGGTGTACGGGGGAATGAACAGGCTGATAGGCTAGCAGGGAATGCACCTCTTGGTGGTATCTTGCCTATGGACAAGGGGGAGGTGGTCGTGCGCTTGTGGAACCAGGTGGAGAAGGCGGAGGAACAGATTAAGAACCCATATGTGGAAAGAATGAGATTGCGGGGTATTGGCAGGGGTTCTGGAAGAATCTCAAAACTGAGAGGGAAGACCAGGAGAACATTTAATCAGATAGCGGTGGGAACGATTAGTAGTATGACTCTTCGCTGGCTGTTGAACGAGGGGACTGAGCACGTATGGGAATGTCCTGAGTGCAGTGATGTCGGTTCTTGACTCAAGTCAACTCAACTCAGGTGACTGCATAAGGTACCAATGCATGTTTGGGAAGTACAAATGGCCGGTGTGAGACTGATCACCTGATCCATCGTGTAATGATCGCTCTGTACAATTATGGTGATATAGTCTGTCCAGAAATGAATGCCTTCATTCAAGATAAATTATTTTGAAAACTGTCTGTTGCATCGTTATGAAATTTTTTCAGCCGTCTTATATTTACCCCCACCCAAGGAATATGTCTTTGATAGGTCCAAGAGCAACTTAAATCATGGAAAGCGGCGACATTTCTTTGATGTTTTGGTGAAAAACTAGTGATTTCTCGCTAAAAAGAACTTGTTTTACAGTAATGCCCCGTTCCACTACGCGAGGCTCTTGTCATAAGGCCAGTCCCATGTTCCGCGAGAAAATTAACTATTCAACGCTAATGTTTACGTGTGAAGACGTAATACATTTAATAATGTGCACTTCATCTCTGACCCGTAAATTACATACCGCATATAAACAAACTTTGAAATCTGCTGTACAATCTTCAGAAGAAAATAAATTTTTTTTTTGGGGGGGGGGGTGAGGGGGGGGGGGGGGTGGACGTAATGATAAAGTAATATGCTCAATCTCATCATTTCAACTCAGTTGGTTACTGAGATATGGCATTTTATATTGGGGCAGACAATAGTAAACAGACTATAGTACAATATACCCAACACTCCTCAGTGCGTGGAAGCGGGTCCTCGCCGACCTCAAGCTTTCATCCTAACCGACCTCAAGCTTTCATCCTCACCGACCTCAAGCTTTCATCCTCGCCGACCTCAAAGATTTGATCCGTGGTTCTGTTGCCTGAATGACAATTCACGGCTAACGACAATCAGGCACAAATGTAGTTAGTTGATTGTGCTGCTTTTGTCTGCCTGCCTGTCTGGCACCGACTCACGTTCTGAATGAAGCCTGTTAGAGTTGTTTCCTTCACCCATATGCTTGCCTTATAACTTGCCTGTCTGGCACCGACTCACGTTCTGAATGAAACCTGTTAAGAGTTGCTTCCCTCACCCATATGCTTGCCTTATAGCCTGCCCGTGTGTTTGTTTGTGTTGTTGAACTCAGTGCATTACACCCCCTTTCCGTGTTCTGGTTATACTCTAATACAGTGGTTCTCAACCGGTGGGGAATTTCCCCCCAGGGGGGAATTTTAGGGTTTCCGGGGGGGGGGGGGGGGAATGAAGACCATTTCAAGATCGCGTTAATACAAGAACCGATTACTTGATATTGTTTTTCCCTTCATACTTTACAGTTATGTACGTCTCATCCTTCTAAAATTCATTTTATAAAGTAAGTAGACCCACAAATCATTTTTTATGTGGATGTCTAGACTTGTTTTAGTATATGCTATTAAATTTACCTTCCATTTTTACGTATTCTGTGTAGAGGTGGGGGGGGGGGGGATGTTTAGATAGGAAATATGAAAGGGGGTGGGGATGGCGTTCTGAAAATATGGTGAAGGGGGGCACGGGCCAAAAAAGGTTGAGAGATACTTATCTAATATATAGCTTCTGTGATTGTTTCACACACTGGATTGTTTGTTTCTGTATTCACGTCATGCATCGTTTAGTGGCTTGTCCTGTCCTGTGTAGACATATTTTCCAACAGTCTGTCGACAAGTCTTTCTATCATGAGCCACATGCCTCGTCTGTGTTGCTGCCATGTGTAGACATATTTTTCAACAACTGTCGACAAATCTTTCTATCTTGAGCCACATGCCTCGTCTGCGTTGCTGCCATGTGTAGACATATTTTTCAACAACTGTCGACAAATCTTTCTTTCTTGAGCCACATGCCTCGTCTGCGTTGCTGCCATGTGTAGACATATTTTCCAACAGTCTGTCGACAAATCTTTCTATCATGAGCCACACGCCCCGCATATGTTGCTGCCATGTGTACATTATATGTACATCTTGAATCCGTCTAAGCTAGGGTCTTCCTCTTCTCGATACACTTCATGTGTTTATATGTTCAAAATATTTCATTTTCTTATGTTTTTTTCCTTCATGTCTTAACAGCCAGTCTTCTTCAATATGTGTGGCATAAGATACACTGTGTGTTGATTCCACTATCTATCTGGTAACACCATTTCTTACGCGGAGTCGGATAGTTAAATTGGCAGCACTTTTCAAGCATCTCGTCTCGCAGGTGTTGAGTTTGTCTAAGTGTGATTTGAATAATGTCCAATGGTAGCATTGGGATGGTGTGCATATGGTTTATTATCTGTCGTTTTGCGGATATGGGTATATATGGATGGATGTTTCAGTATGGGTGATAGTTGATATATAAGCACACTTGCTTTTTGACATCTGATTTCGATGTATGTGTCTATTCTGCATTCTTCTGTGATCACACTTCCTAGATATGTAAATTCTTTCACTTGTTTCAGAAGTGTACTATTTATCAGTATATTTAGTGGACCGTAAGATCTGCTAGCTTGCATTGCTTCAGTTTTGGTTGTATTAATGTTCATATTGTATCTGCTGTATATTGAACTCAGCGAATTAATATGATTTTGCAGTCTGCCCTCGTTGTTGTAAAACGGACACTGATTGTCTGCAAATAAACAATCATTTATTACGAGTGAATCTGTTGTTTTGCTTATGGTACAGAGTTCAAAATTCCTGATCTACAAACGATGTTTGTACTTTGCTCAACTGTTGTTCTACTATGGGTCTAGCTCTTTGTTCCAATAGGTTTGCGAACAATTTCCCTATGTGACTCAAGAGGAATATACCTCTCTATGTTTCACACTCTCTCATAACTGCTTTACTTGTCCATATTGGTACTATTAGTGACTGTTGCCAATCGTCTGGCACGTCTATTTTTCACCAGGCATGGTAAAGGCGTGTTAGCCATTTAATTTCCGTTTTCCCAAGGCCTAAACTGCTTCTGTGGTTATTCCATCAGGACTCGGTGATTTCTTTTTATGACTTGTCTGTATAACTGATTTCATTTCTGCTGGTATGAATGTTGGTTCTTGTTGTGCACAGCTTTTAGTCACGAAATGTAGGTTGTCTATGTTACGTGTGGGGTTAAGTAAGTATTTAGTCCAGCTAGCCAGTCTTTGCTGTTGATTAAATACAGATATACCTCTTTTGTTATTGGTGATGGTGGTTGAGCTGTAGCATGCATCTATGTTTCTCATATTAGTGATACGTTTATAAATTTCTCTAGGATAATCTCTGCTGAAGGTTGCCATCTGTTCATCGTGTATTCTCCAGGATTCATCTTTAGATACTTTAATTGTTAGTTTAGCATTTCTTCGTCCTATTCTCAACACACTCAACATACTCAACATGCGTTTAATAATAGGGAAGTGTAGAGATTTTAATGTAAACCTATTCTCATGTTGTGTAGATTATCCAATGGCATTTGACTGTGTACAACATCAGAAACTTTGGGAAATCATGAGGGAAATTGACTTTACATCACAGCTCTTAAAAATGTTTTATCTAGACCAAACAGAAGTGGTTAGACTAGATGATGTAACAACAGATTGGTTTGACATCAAGCAAGGAGTCCGTCAGGGCTGTGTGCTGTTCCCCTATTTGTTTAACCTGCACGCCGAAAATATAATGAGAAATGTCAGAGATGATATAACCAAGGAACAATATGATGCCCTAAATATCGGTGGTCATGAAATACCAGAGGTTCGATATGCTAATGATACAGTATTACTATCCACATCACAGAATGGTATAGAAAAACTAATAACATTAACCCAAAAGCATATTGAAAAATCAAAACTTATATCTTAACACAGCAAAACAAAGATAATGCATATAGATAAAATTAATATGGAGGCAGAAATATATGTTAATGAGGAAACATTGGAGGTGGTGGAAAATTTCGAATATTTTTGGTCGCTAATTGCCAACAATTGTGACACAATGAAAGATATTAAAAGACGAATATCTATTGCTTTTCAAAAACTAAAACAACTGAATAAATTGTGACGTGAAACAGACAGACCTAAGAAATTAAGTTTTTTAAGAGCATGCATCTTTCCCAATGCAACATACGCCTGTGAGACCTCGACACTTACTAAACAAGCTGAACAGCGCATAAATGCTTTTGAATATAAGTATTATAGAAAGGTTCAAAGAATATATTGGATACAGAAAAGAACAAATGCATCCATACGACAAGATCTGAATATTTAAGAAGATTGGCTAATAAAGAGCATAAAACAAAGAATATTGAAATATTTTTGTCACTAGAAACGTCAGGAAAGTTTGGAGAGAATAATAATGGAGGGGTTTATGCCCGGGAAGAGAGGAAGAGGAAGGCAAACGAGAAAATGTGTGCAGGATGTGGCGGATGATCTCCAGATGCACGTATTGGATGCGGGACATCTTGCTTATGACCGAGAAATTTTCCGGACGGTTGTTATGAGAGCTATGTTCTGCAAAGGACATGCCACTGAGTGAATTAATGAAATCTATATGTAACATAGTCCTGTTCAGATATAGATGTAATCCATTTTTGAACGCTACTTTCTTTTAAAAAAAAACTGTCATTTACTGCCAATATAGTACCTTGCGGTGTATGGCAGAGGGGTCTTTGAGCCTGAGGGATAAAGGCCGCCTGGCTAGTGCAGTCGCCGCGAACTGTGCAGGTTAGGATTTTCTTTTTGCCCCCGACAGAAAAAAATCCGATATCTTACCGTGGGATCGAACCCGGGCCTCCCGAATGAGAGTCCGGCGTTCTAGCCTCTCGGCAAGCCGCTCCTCTTGTTCTTTTAAGATGTGCTATCTTATCTTTCATTTCATTGTTCCACCAAGCGGTTTAATCTATTGTCCTACACTACTATTTTGATTTCATAATTGTTTTTAAGTGTGTCGAGCGTGGCAGATGTGAAAATTGTCCATCCTTATCTGCACTTAAGTACTCATCAGGGAGATTTTTATGTAGCTCTCAGATTTCTTATTTGAATTTACTTCTGACTGAATTGTCATGAAGCTGGCTACAATTGATAACGTCTACTGCTATCATTTTGTTTCTGTTTATCTTGTATGTTGATTTCGTTTTTATTATAACTGTTTTATGATCAGTACAATTATCAGTGTTTGGGAGTGCTAAGAGATTACTTTAATAGTGTGTTTTCCTAAGTAGAACAATCAATTTAAGATGCCTGAACTATGTTCCATTTATACCAGGTTTTGGTGTAACAACTACGACGTTGAAAACAACAACAACAACAACAACAACAACAACAACAACACAACAACAACAACAACAACAACAACAACAACAACAACAACAACAACAACAACAACAACAACAACAACAATTTTCAATTATCAATCCTTGTTCGGAGCACATGTTAAGTAGATTTTCACCATTGCTATCACATTCAGTCCCAGTGTCGTTGAACAACACGACTGTATCGCTGTATTCATCCTACGGTGTTCTTCAAGTTGAAATCACCCATCACAGTCAGTGCAGCTGTCTCATTGACATTGTCTAACGTGTCTGTAAGGTTATCACAGTATTCGTATTTGTCTTCATCACTGCAAATGTCGTTACATGTGGCGTATATCTGTAAAATAGTTATTTTACTGCCTTCTTTAATCTATATTAATATTATTCTTTCTGATATAAATTTAGTGCTGATAATGCCTTGCCATATAGTTTTTCATGGACCGACGCTAATGAGATTAAAATTGGAATAGGATATCGCAGACTCAGCGATAGTTGACTTAAGTGGACCATGTTATCACAGAGTTCGCTTGAGTTTGCGAGATAACACATGTCAAAATGAACGCATGTTGAACTATGTGAAATAATGAGTCATAACACTGAGGAGATTGGGGCTCAATCGGAAATTAGAAAGTGAAAGTGCCATGTCTATGTGGAATACAGACGGCGACGATAGCTTTATCGGAGACTGATATTCATATGTGAATATAGCGGTGTACATATGTAACATATGACAGCTTTAGAAGAGGCTGTCATTCATATTTAAATACACAAGTGAAATATGCAACAGATATTTGAGGCTGACAATCATATGTGAATATAGAAGTGTACATATTTAACATATTGTAGACAAGGGATATGAGTAGCCTACCACGTGAGGCACACTTACAAAATCACACTTAAAAGATCGCAGTATTACAGACAGGCCGCAGAATTCTGAGGTCTCGTACGTGTTCAACTAATACAGATGCCTTAAACACGATAGACGTGCATTTGTTTAACAAAATACACTCGTCAAAGTGGAAGCGTTGTAAATAACAGTGCAATACAAATAAAATTATTTGAGAATATGTTATGAGAATCTGTGTGAAAGATGTTTGTTATCAGCAAAATCATTACAGAATTGGTAGACATACAGAAACACACACAAACAATCTGATAGAGTTAACTACATAATTGTGTGCACGAAAACAGTAAACAAGACAACAGGACGTAAACAATCAGAAAAACAAGACAGCAGTTCGTGAGCAGTCGGAAAATGAAGAGCACAGCTTGTAAATAGCCAACCATACAAGACAATATCTTGTAAACAGTCAGGAAGAGAAGTTAACAAAATATAAATCTAATATGTGTGATTGTTAGTATATACAATAGCAAAGGGTGTATTTTAATGACTGTGCAGTGTTTGAAAATATTGCCGGTAGAAGTTTTGAATTTACCTATTATGTTGCACGTTACAGAGGGTGAATACACAACTTGGACCGGCAATATTTGAAACACTGCACAGCCATTAAAATACACCATATATATAGTATACTGTTTCTCACCGATCACAGAAATAATTAATTGTTGCGTGTAATTTTGTTTCATCTACAAAAACAGATGCTATGCATGTACAAATGTGGCGAGTTCTCAACATTTACATCTACGACCAGTTTAAGCTGATATCTCACCACCTATTTCCACGACTAGCTTAAGCTGAATTCTCAACATCTACTTCCACGACTAGCTTAAGCTGAATTCTCAACATCTACATCCACGACTAGCTTAAGCTAAACTCTCAATATCTACATCCACGACTAGCTTAAACTGAGCTCCCAATTTCTACGTCCACGACTAGCTTAAGCTGAGCTATTTGCATCTACGCCTACGATTAGCTTAGCTGAGCTCTCAATATCTACGTCCACGACCAACTTAAGCTCAGCTCCCAATATTTACGTCTATGACTAGCTTAAGGTGAACTCTTAACATCTACGTCCAGGAATAACTTAAGCTAAACTCTCAACATATATGTCCACGACTAGCTTAAGCTGAACTCTCAACATCTACATACACGACTATGTTAAGCTGACTTCTCAACATCTACATACACGACTATGTTAAGCTAGGCTCTCAACATCTACATACACGACTATGTTAAGCTGAACTCTCAACATCTACATACACGACTATGTTAAGCTGACCTCTCAACATCTACATACACGACTATGTTAAGCTGAACTCTCAACATCTACATACACGACTATGTTAAGCTGAACTCTCAACATCTACATACACGACTATGTTAAGCTGACCTCTCAACATCTACATACACGACTATGTTAAGCTAGGCTCTCAACATCTACATACACGACTATGTTAAGCTAGGCTCTCAACATCTACATACACGACTATGTTAAGCTAGGCTCTCAACATCTACATACACGACTATGTTAAGCTAGGCTCTCAACATCTACATACACGACTATGTTAAGCTAGGCTCTCAACATCTACATACACGACTATGTTAAGCTAGGCTCTCAACATCTACATACACGACTATGTTAAGCTAGGCTCTCAACATCTACATACACGACTATGTTAAGCTAGGCTCTCAACGTCTACATACTCAAGAAGCTTAAACTGAACTCTCAACGTCGTTCTTCAAAGTCATGTGTCACCATGAGCTTAAGGTTATCAATTGTATTGATACATTGGAATGTAGACCCATCCAGAATTTAGTTTGTATACGATTATCTCTGAATCCTGTCTGAGTTAATTTTGTCTGAAGCTCGCCATGTATCAAACATTCCTTTATGTATAGAAACAATGGCTAAGGTCACCGATCTGTACAGTCATTATCAAAAGGGAAAGCAAGATTGTGCAAGATTGTGTACGGATGTCTAGGAAACCATGATTCGGCAATTCACAGAATATCAGAGACAGGAACACAGACTTGATACACGACCTCGGTGATCGTGTGAGTGAGAGAACCTTGACCGCCCGAGCATATCAGCATGTACATAATAATGATGGTGATATATAAAATGAATGCAAGGCCAGATTAAAGCACGAACTTTAGAGATTACAGTTTTGAACAGGCCAAAGAAATCTGAATCCGGATGTGTCCGTATTGGTTGATTATACTAAATTCCTTCATAAATGACCGTAATATATTTGTGGGATTTGTCATTCATAAACATACCTGGTAACCAAGACATGATCATCCATGTTTAAAGCCCTTTATCGTGTGATTTGTCTAACAACAATAATTTTGCACGCTTGTTTTCCGCAAGCCAAACTGATGAGTTGATACTATCCGTTCCTGTATTTATTTACTTCCCGCCTGTGAAAGACGTGCATAATTGTTTACGTTTGTACATGTCTCAAGACAAAATGTTATAACATTTTTATACTTGGGTTAAACATCCCTTTCATTTGTATTTCATATATTTGGCTATCACGAGTTACAATCCTTGTTTCTTTATCACACGTTCATTCACATGTTTGGTCATAATATTTTTTCAAAACATGTTGAGACGACACATATATTGAGACTGGACTCACATACTGAGACTGGACTCACATACTGAGACTGGACTCATATACTGAGACTGGACTCACATACTGAGACTGGACTCACATACTGAGACTGGACTCACATACTGAGACTGGACCCATATACTGAGACTGGACTCACATACTGAGACTGGACTCACATACTGAGACTGGACTCACATACTGAGACTGGACTCACATACTGAGACTGGACTCATATACTGAGACTGGACTCATATACTGAGACTGGACTCATATACTGAGACTGGACTCACATACTGAAACAAGATTCACATACTGAGACTGGATTCACATATTGAGACTGAACATACTTAATATTGGATACATATAAGGCTATTATGTGTTGAAACTGAACATCAGTGTTGGAACTGGACACATGTTTTGGGACTAGATACAAAAGGCCGAGATATATACTCGTCTTGAGGATAGATACAAAAGGCCGAGATATACACTGGTCTTGAGGATAGATACAAAAGGCTGAGTTATACACTGGTCTTGAGGATAGATACAAAAGGCTGAGTTATACACTGGTCTTGAGGATAGATACAAAAGGCTGAGTTATACACTGGTCTTGAGGATAGATACAAAAGGCTGAGTTATACACTGGTCTTGAGGATAGATACAAAGGCTGAGTTATACACTGGTCTTGAGGATAGATACAAAAGGCTGAGTTATACACTGGTCTTGAGGATAGATACAAAAGGCTGAGTTATACACTGGTCTTGAGGATAGATGCAAAAGGCTGAGCTATACACTCGCCTTGAGGATAGATAGAAAAGACTGAGCTATACACTCATCTTGAGAATAGATACAAAAGGCTGAGCTATACACTCGCCTTGAGGATAGATACAAAAGGCTGAGCTATACACTCGTCTTGAGGATAAGATGAGGACACACATTGAGATGAAACATAGACTGGGTGCACATGGTGCTACTTGGCACACATATAGAGATGGGTCACAGACTGGGTGCACATGGTGCGACGTGGCACACATATAGAGATGGGTCACAGACTGGGTGCACATGTTGCTACTTGGCACACATATAGAGATGTGTCACAGACTTGGTGCACATGGTGCGACGTGGCATACATATAGAGATGGGTCACAGACTTGGTGCACATGGTGCGACGTGGCACACATATAGAGATGGGTCACAGACTTGGTGCACATGGTGCGACGTGGCATACATATAGAGATGTGTCACAGACTTGGTGCACATGGTGCGACGTGGCATACATATAGAGATGGGTCACAGACTTGGTGCACATGGTGCGACGTGGCACATATATAGAGATGGGTCACAGACTGGGTGCACATGGTGCGACGTGGCACATATATAGAGATGGGTCACAGACTTGGTGCGCATGGTGCAACGTGGCACATATAATAGGACAGGACAAACTTGAGACTGAAACTACATACACACTTGACGGTACAAACAAAAATGTACCTATATATGGATGTGACAGTCATCAGTTTAATACTGATATATGGAGGTGATAGGTATGGTTATAGTACTGATATATGGAGGTGATAGGTATCGTTACAGTACTGATATATGGAGGTGATAGGTATCGTTACAGTACTGATATATGATTGTGGAGAAAGCGGGGAACAGATTGAGAACGCTTATGTGGAAAGAATGAGATTGCCGGGAATCGGCAGGGGTTCTGGAAGAATCACAAAACTGAGAGAGAAGACCACTTTTAATCAGATTGCGGTGGGAACGATCAGTAGCGTGACTCTTCGCTGACTGTTGAACGAGGGTACGGATCACGTATCCGAATGTTCCAAGTGCAGTGACGTCGGTTCTTAACTCAACTCAATTCAGCTCAGCTGATGTATGGAGGTGATAGGTATAGTTATAGTACTGATGCATGGAGGTGATAGGTATCTTTATAGTACTGATATATGGAGGTGATAGGTATCTTTATAGTACTGATATATGGAGGTGATAGGTATCTTTATAGTACTGATATATGGAGGTGATAGGTATCGTTATAGTACTGATATATGGAGGTGATAGGTATCTTTATAGTACTGATATATGGAGGTGATAGCCGAGAGAAATTGGGAATATAATAGAGATCTCCATAATATTTTTGTGGATTTTAAAAAGGCTTATGATAGTGTCCATAGGAATAGTCTATGGAATGCTATGCAGGAATTTGGAATACCAAGGAAGTTAATCAACATGACCAGACTATGCATGGAAGATACTTATAATATAGTAACATATAAAGGCAGGAAATCAGACCCTTTCAAATTAACATCTGGCTTGAAACAAGGTGATGCGTTATCGCCGCTACCCTTCAATCTGGCTCTAGAAAAAGCTGTAAGGAAGGTAAAGGAGGAATGTGATATTGGAGGAACATCCAGACTGCTTGGTTATACAGATGATATAGATATTATAGGGGAACATGAACAAAAGACATTGGAAATATTGACTCACTTAAAGGAAAAAGCCCAACAGATGGGGCTGGTTATCAACCAAGATAAGACAGAATATATGATAATTTCAAGAGAATGAATGGCTAAAAACTCTGGCCACATACAAATAGATAATTTCACCATTAAAAGAACGGAAACATACAAACACCTGGGTACAATCTTCAACTGCTCCAACATCATAAGAGAAGAAATAAAAACTTGAATCAATTCTGGAAATAAAATATACTATGCACTACAATATCTACTAAAATCAAATGCGCTATCTTGTAACACCAAAATCACAATATACAAAACAGTGATTAGACCAGTTGTGTTGTATGGCTCTGAAACCTGGAGTACAACGAAAGGAGACGAAGCATTGTTACAAACCTTTGAGAACAAAGTTTTAAGACGCATCTTTGGACCCATTAGGGATACACAAAGTGGAGAGTGGAAAAGAAGAAGTAACAAAGACATTTATGATCTGTTTAAGTCCCCCGTTAATCACTGGTATCATGAAGGCTAATAGACTACAATGGCTGGGGCATATAGAAAGAATGGAAGACAATAGGGAAACAAAACTCGCTTACACTCAGGAAATAAATGACCGTAGACCCCGAGGTAGACCAAGAAGGCGGTGGAGAGATAATATATATATACAGACCTACAAGCACTTGGAATCAACGACTGGCAAGAGAAGGTCAACCAGAGAGACGAATGGAGATGGATTGTATCTGCAGCAAAGAACCTCAGTTTCTCGGAATGCTGAAGAAGAAGAAGAAGAAGAAGAAGAAGAAGAAGAAGAAGAAGAAGAAGAAGAAGAAGAAGAAGAAGAAGAAGAAGAAGAAGAAGAAGAAGAAGAAGAAGAAGAAGAAGAAGTGTTCATCTCTGTTCTCTTTTCCATCTGGTGTTATCCATGTGTCCAGATATTTGAATTTCTGCAGTAGCGGCAAAATAACATCACATACTTCAGTTGTTCATTCAGACACGATCTATTTCTTGAATATTGCCATGACTTCTGTCTTCCTATTATTTAAGCAAAGGCCCGCTATTTTCGCTTTCTGTAACCACTGTATCCATAATTTCCTGTACTTCCTTCTGACGTGTTGATATCAAGATGGTGTCATCAGCATCACGGAGTCATGAGCATACACATGTCATCGGCTAAACGATGTCATAAGCTAAACCATGTCTTGGATATTTGTAGACATCTTAATTGCGTCATGTGACGATGTTAGCGAGCTATGCCCAGTATTCAGACATAACAATAGGCACGAGCCATGTCCAGTATTCAGACATAATAGGCACGAGCCATGTCCGGCACTCACGCTTGACTAAACCCGCAAACCGCATGGACTGAAACCAGTCGAGACCAGAACTGCTGATTTAGCATGCTTCTGACCCAGACAGTTGTCGTTTTAACTCTGCCTAGACCACATAATTTACTTAGCGAATTACGCGTTTTTTTTTCTTAAAGAGCTAAAATAATTAAATAAGAGACATATATCTTCTACGAGATCTGAACGTGGAAGAAAACTGGCTATTAAACACCAAAATACTTTGGCCATACTAAATGTCACAGTGGCTTGAGAAAACATTGATGGAAGGCTTGGTTCCTGGAGGGGAGGCAAGGGTCAGCCAGCACAAAGACGGACACAGGACGCTGAAGGTACTTTGAGCATGACCATGGATGAGGAAGGTGAGCTGGTAAAAGATCGAGCATTTTTTTTCAGTGGGCGTGATGAGAGCAACACTCTGTAAAGTACCTGCAACATGTTGATGGTGCCCAGTGAGTGAAGGAACCCGGGCTGAGACCTCGGGATTACAACATGTTCATAGTGCCCAGTGAGTGAAGTAACCTGTGCTGAGACATCGGGATTACAACATGTTGATGGTGCCCAATGAGTGACGTAACCCGGCTGAGACCTCGGGATTATAAAATGTTGATGGTGCCCACTGAGTGAAGTAACCCGGGATGAGACCTCTGGATTAAAGCATGTTTATGGTGTCTAGTGAGTGAAGTAATCCGGGCTGAGACCTTGGGATTACAACATTTTGATAGTGCCCAGTGAGTGAAGTAACCCGGGCTGAGACTTCGGGATTAGAACATGTGCATGGTGCTTAGAGAGTGAAGTAACCCGGGCTGAGACTTCGGGATTAGAACATGTGCATGGTGCTTAGAGAGTGAAGTAACCGGGGCTGAGACTTCGGGATTAGAACATGTGAATGGTGCTTAGAGAGTGAAGTAATCTGGCTGAGACTTCGGGATTAGAACATGTGCATGGTGCTTAGAGAGTGAAGTAACCCGGGCTGAGACTTCGGGATTAGAACATGTGCATGGTGCTTAGAGAGTGAAGTAACCGGGGCTGAGACTTCGGGATTAGAACATGTGCATGGTGCTTAGAGAGTGAAGTAATCTGGGTTGAGACTTCGGGATTAGAACATGTGCATGGTGCTTAGAGAGTGAAGTAATCTGGGCTGAGACTTCGGGATTAGAACATGTGCATGGTGCTTAGAGAGTGAAGTAATCTGGGCTGAGACTTCGGGATTAGAACATGTGCATGGTGCTTAGAGAGTGAAGTAACCCGGGCTGTGACCTCGGGATTACAACATGTTGATGGTGCCTAGTGAGTGAAGTAACCTGTGCTGAGACCTCGGGATTACAACATGTTGATGGTGCCTAGTGAGTGAAGTAACCTGCTGAGACCTCGGGATTACAACATGTTGATGGTGCCTAGTGAGTGAAGTAACCTGTGCTGAGACCTCGGGATTACAACATGTTGATGGTGCCTAGTGAGTGAAGTAACCTGTGCTGAGACCTCGGGATTACAACATGTTGATGGTGCCTAGTGAGTGAAGTAATCTGGGCTGAGACTTCGGGATTACAACATGTTGATGGTGCCCAGTGAGTGAAGTAATCTGGGCTGAGAACTCGGGATTACAAAATGTTGATGGTGCCCAGTGAGTGAAGTAACCCGGGCTGAGAACTCGGGATTACAAAATGTTGATGGTGCCCAGTGAGTGAAGTAACCCGGGCTGAGAACTCGGGATTACAAAATGTTGATGGTGCCCAGTGAGTGAAGTAACCCGGGCTGAGAACTCGGGATTACAAAATGTTGATGGTGCCCAGTGAGTGAAGTAACCCGGGCTGAGACCTCTGGATTAAAGCATGTGCATGGTGTCTAGTGAGTGAAGTAATCCGGGCTGACACCTTGGGATTACAACATTTTGATAGTGCCCAGTGAGTGAAGTAACCCGGGTTGAGAACTCGGGATTACAACATGTTGATGGTGCCCATTGAGTGAAGTAACTTGGGCTGAGACCTCGGGATTACAACAAGTGCATGGTGCCTAGTGAGTGAAGTAATCCGGGCTGAGACCTTGGGATTACAACATTTTGATAGTGCCCAGTGAGTGAAGTAACACGGGCTGAGACCTCGAGATTACAACATGTTGATAGTGGCCAGTGAGTGAAGTAACACGAGTTGAAACCTCGGGATTACAACATGTTGATGGTGCCCAGTGAGTGACGTAACCCGGGCTGAGACCTGGGGATTACAACATGATGATGGTGCCCAGTTAGTGAAGTAACCCAGGCTAAGACCTCAGGAATACAACATGTTGATGGTGCCCACTGAGTGAAGTAACCAGGGTTGAGACCTCGGGATTACAACAAGTGCATGGTGCCTAGTAAGTGAAGTAACACGGGCTGAGACCTTGTGATTACAACATGTTGATGGTGCCCAGTGAGTGAAGTAACCCGTCCTGAGACCTCGGGTTTACAACATGTTGATGGTGCCCAGTGAGTGAAGTAACCCGGCCTGAGACCTCGGGTTTACAACATGTTGATGGTGCCCAGTGAGTGAAGTAACCCGGGCCTGAGACCTCGGATTTACAACATGTTTATGGTGCCCAGTGAGTTAAGTAATCTGGGCTGAGACCTCGGGATTACAATAGACACAGGTCATGTATAGTGCTCACGTTTCAATTCACAAGGAAATGACACTGATATGCGGAAACAAGCAAACCATGACACGAACTCAGATTTGTTATCTGAGGCAAACCACACTGATATCTCATAAATAACAATGTAATCATCCCAGTTGAGTGCTGAGACAAGACAATGATCACAGATAAGTGCATGAGCAAAGTGTTTCAGCTGCTCAGACATGTCTGTACAAGTAAACTATACCGGCCGTTCATGTGTGGCGTTAATGTAGTATACTGACGGATATATGACCGGCGAGACAGCGCCTTGTGGTACACCATGAAGAGAACAAGTGACTATTATCTCGCCATACACAAGTTAGCACTTAACTGAGAAACAATTCTCACGTCACTCTCCTGTATAGCCCAGAACATAGGATGTACTCAATGATGTACTCATTTGAGTACTCAATATTGCCGCATAATTGTCAAGTAATTAGTTATCGTAAACTGTCAGTGCTATCAATATTACCTTATGACTGTCGAGTAATTAGTTATCTTAAAAAGTCAGTGCTATCAATATAACCGTATCACCGCTGAGTAATTAGTTATATTAAACTGTCAGTGCTATCAATATAACCGTATCACCGCTGAGTAATTAGTTATATTAAACTGTCAGTGCTATCAATATTACAGTATCATTGTCGAGTAATTAGTTATATTAAACTGTCAGTGCTATCAATATTACAGTATCATTGTCGAGTAATTAGTTATATTAAACTGTCAGTGCTATCAATATAACCGTATCACTGTCGAGTAATTAGTTATATTAAACTGTCAGTGCTATCAATATAACCGTATCACTGTCGAGTAATTAGTTATATTAAACTGTCAGTACTATCAATATAAACCCCATCACTGTCGTAATTAGTTATATTAAACTGTCAGTCTACAATATAACCGTATCATTCGTAATAGTTAATAAACTGTCAGTACTATCAATATAACCGTATCACTGTCGATAATTGTTATATAAACTGTCAGTACTATCAATATAACGTATATATATTATTATATTAAATGTATATATAATATAACCGTATCACTGTCGAGTAATTAGTTATATTAAACTGTCAGTGCTATCAATATAACCGTATCACCGCTGAGTAATTAGTTATATTAAACTGTCAGTACTATCAATATAACCGTATCACTGTCGAGTAATTAGTTATATTAAACAGTCAGCGCTATCAATATTACAGTATCATTGTCGAGTAATTAGTTATCTTAAACAGTCAGTGCTATCAATATCACCGTATCATTGTCATGGTCAATAACCGGCAACTGTATATTGCCACACTAAATATGTATGCTATTTAATTGTCTATATCTATAAAATACGATGTCTGTTTGTCTGTCTGTAAGTATGTTTATATGTTATTAATGCGTTCGCGAACGGTCCATCCGATTGAGATGAAATTTTCTACATGTTTTCTTCTCATCCCTGTGCAGCGAACTGTCATAGTTTGTTAGTGTACAAACAGTTATTTACTTAATAAAATTTAATATTTTAATTTACATTATAAGTATATATATATATATATATATATATATATATATATATATATATATATATATAACGAGGAGACTTAACTTAAGAAAAGTTATATCAAGGGACATAACTTTTAATAGCATTGCTATACATTTTATATATAATTGTTTGCATTATTATCAAAGCTTTATAAACTGTTTGTCTATAGGTTATTTACAGGCATACGCTTTATAAGATATAATGATAAAATCTTTAAGGTACTTTTAAAGTTTTCATAAAAATAATGCATCTATTTTAAATATGTGAAAATTTTCTAACTCATCTTTTTATTTCTCTTCGGCATCTATACAGTCATCCCAGCATATCTTGGCAATTTAACGTTCAGTAGTTTCAGATTGCCCTTCACTTTCACTTTTTCTAAAATAAATGTCATGACAGATTGGTAAATGCTGGCAAAGAGAAATATGTCCAAATCTCTAGAAAGTATTAGTCAAACGGATATAATTATCGTCAGCTCAATAGCTACATGTTTTAAAAGTATGACGCTGACTTCGGTAACAGCACAAAAGACCACAGATTAATAACTTCAGTAGGATCAGATAATAACAGCTTTGAATTGTCAGATTGCCCTATTTAGTTATTGGGATGAAGATTGTTCTCTTCCCATCTGTTCGCCATATTTCCGGGAATATGAATTAAATGAGATGCTCCCCGCCAGGTACTGGGCGAAGCCGGGCCGGGTCCTATGGATGGATGGATGGATGGATGGATGAATGGATGGATGGATGGATGGATGGATGGATGGATGGATGGATGGATGGATGGATGGAAAGATAGACAGTCAGGCCGGGTCGTCAGACAGACAGACAGACAGACAGACAGACAGACAGACAGACAGACAGACAGACAGACAGATAGATAGATAGAGAGGGGTAGACAGACAGACAGACAGACAGACAGACAGACAGACAGACAGACAGGCAGGCAGGCAGGCAGACAGACAGACAGACAGACAGACAGACAGACAGACAGACAGACAGACAGACAGACAGACAGACAGACAGACAGACAGACAGACAGACAGACAGACAGACAGACAGACAGACAGACAGACAGACAGACAGACAGACAGACAGATAGATAGATAGATAGATAGATAGATAGATAGATAGATAGATAGATAGATAGATAGATAGATAGATAGATAGATAGATAGATAGATAGATAGATCCCCGTCAATTGCTGAGCGAAGCCGGGCCGGGTCAGCTAGTTTACTATAAATTTAAAGAATGCGTACAGCGAAAAGACAAACATAGACTGCGCATAAATATATTTATCTCATCTCATCTCATATCATTATGTTCCTCTTGTACCTTGCGGTGTCGAGGCGAAGTATAAACATCGTGAGAGTGCCCGATTATGGGCTTCATATATCGACATTCCCATGGACTCTTCTATTCCCTCCGTGCAACGTTTACGTGGTCGGCCTCTTCCTCTGTTTCCATCTGGTCTGTACATCATTGCTTGTTGTGGTATGCTGTTGACTGGTAACATACTCGCATGGCCAAACCATATGACTTGCTGCTTTCTAATAAAATCTAGTGCTGGTTTAACCCCCACTTTAGACCTGATTTCTTCATTTCTGACCTGATCTCTTCTTGATACATTGAGTATTCTTCTCAGGAACCTCATTTCTGTTGTGATTTTTCTTTTCTCTTTTTCTGTCAGTCCGTTTATACTTCTTAGTTTCTCTACGAGCAGTATGAAGATCCGCTGTCGGCTTGCTAGGCCAGTCGCAGGTTTAGGACACTAATCTGATCACAAGGGAGTCCATCCCCTATGGCGAGCTATAGCCCCGTTAGCCCATGACCAAATATGTTTATATTAAATGAAAATAGTAAACGTCATTTTTACCAAATGACTATTCATAAACGGATATTTGTGAGAGTTCTCTCTCTCTCCTCTCTCTCTTCTCTCTCTCTCTCTCTCTCTCTCTCTCTCTCTCTCTCTCTCTCTCTCTCTCTCTCTCTCTCTCTCTCTCCCTACCAACGCAGCGCAAATTATGTGTTTGAAGTAGTATTACGTCATGACTATTATAAAACCGTTATTATTTTAATTGATCACATGTAATTAGAAGTTATTTTTAAATATATTTTATTTCTGTTTGGGAAACGTTGCCTAGCAACTGACATTAAGTAAACCAGGCGTACACGTGATTAGTGTATACATGATTGATGCTGTGCGATCCTGCGAGTTCCCACCTAACCTGGCAGTTGCAGTAGCCTGGAGGCCCACCTGGAGGCTCACCTGGAGGCTCACCTGGAGGCTCGCCTGGAGGATCGACTGGAGGACCACCTGGAGGCTCGCCTGGAGGCTCACCTGGAGGCTCACCTGGAGGATCGCCTGGAGGCTCGCCTGTCGGCGCCGTGGACCTGGGTTCGGTCCGCACCTGGGAGGATTCCAAATGTTACCAGGTGACTTCCAGTTCGGCCAGCCTAAAGTGGGTACTGGGAAATGTCTTACAATGTACACATGGCCAGTGTGGTACTGATGACATTACTCACCCAGTGTGGTACTGATGACATCACCCACCCAGTGTGGTACTGATAATCTCACCCACCCAGTGGTACTGATGACATCACCCACCCAGTGTTGATTGGTTTATACAAAGTATGGGTCTAGCACAGGATGCCAAATGCGCCTTAAGGAGAGAAACCGGGCCGTTTACGGCTACTTTCTTTCATGCAAACCAGCAGATCAATTTGCATTTTTCGTGTAAAGGAAACGATGCAGTTAACAATTTTTGGACAAAGCACGTTTAAACTGTTCGCTGTAAAAAAAAAAAAAAACTAGATAAAATAACACATTTACTAATATGCACATTAATATTTCGAAGAAATAACATTTACAAATGTGAGCAGCGAAAACTCAGCAAATGACACACTAACACGAGTGTAAATAGTCTAATAATTTCTGTCGTCTCAATAACAAATATTAATAACACAAGAAAACTACTTTTCTGAACGTGAGCAAACGGTACACACTGAAATAACAAGCTATACACACTGAAATAACAAGCTGCACACTTCCTGAAATATTCAAGACCATGTGTATAATCCTCACACTTGGAACCAGCCTAACGGCACAGAACCTTGCTGATCTGGTACTTTCCTCGTGTACACCGAAGACGTCATTGATCAGGTCGTGCCGCTGTTCTCTCCAGGAACATCGCGGTTGTCGACTATCGCCAACTCCTAAAGCGCTGCCCACATCTCATGAGCGGATCCCACAGAAAGCCCTTCAGTTTAGAAACCCGGAAAGGTAAAACAACTCAACCGATTCTATCCTGAAAGAGCCAGTGCCAGAAGTACGGGACACAAAATGGTCACAGTATTCAAAAATATATTCATGTTTAAAGAGATTAATGTTAAAGTTTTGCATTCTTGCGCTGATAACGACTTATTTATTCTAGCAGGCCACATAGCAATACTAGTTTATTGTAATCGATAGGAATGAATATATTATTCAGCTGTGATTTAAAGTGTGTATCTCACAGTATTTATTTCTTGTAATATATCAATAATTGTACTACATACTCGGCATTTCTTCATGGTATAATATATCAATAATCGTACTACTTACTCGGCATTTCTTCATGGTATAATTTATCAATAATCGTACTACTTACTCGGCATTTCTTCATGGTGTGATATATCAATAATTGTACTACATACTCGGCATTTCTTCATGGTGTGATCTATGTGTATGCTATCTGTCAAACAAATGAAGCTTAGTTTGCAGCGAGTCATGACCGCCCACGCTTTCCGGCATTTCACATGATTGATTGATTGATTGATTGTAGACTAAATATTCTATAAACTATGATAGTCCGCATTGCTTATATTTCACTGGTACGAGCCATCGGAAAGCAATGTCAAACTACTGAATGTAAAAATTGCCGAATAGATCACAAACTGAAACAAACAACAACAATAACAACAACAACAACAACGCCGGGGTTGATTGCAACGTCATGTAAAGGACACACAACTCTGCTATCTCGTGATGACGTAGTTAGCTCCCGTCAGCGTGATATGCAGTTTGTGAAACAGCTATCGGACGTGTGTGTGCAGTGCTGTTTGGTAGTACTATATGTACACATTGTCCGGTGCTGTTTGGTAGTGCTATATGTACACATTGTCCGGTGCTGTTTGGTAGTGCTGTATGTACACATTGTCCGGTGATGTTTGGTAGTGCTATATGTACACATTGTCCGGTGCTGTTTGGTAGTGCTATATGTACACATTGTCCGGTGCTGTTTGGTAGTGCTATATGTACACATTGTCCGGTGCTGTTTGGTAGTGCTGTATGTACACATTTTCCGGTGATGTTTGGTAGTGCTGTATGTACACATTGTCCGGTGATGTTTGGTAGTGCTATATGTACACATTGTCCGGTGCTGTTTGGTAGTGCTATATGTACACATTGGCCGGTGATGTTTGGTAGTGCTATATGTACACATTGGCCGGTGATGTTTGGTAGTGCTATATGTACACATTGGCCGGTGATGTTTGGTAGTGCTATATGTACACATTGTCCGGTGCTGTTTGGTAGTGCTATATGTACACATTTTCCGGTGATGTTTGGTAGTGCTGTATGTACACATTGTCCGGTGATGCTTGGTAGTGCTATATGTACACATTGTCCGGTGCTGTTTGGTAGTGCTATATGTACACATTTTCCGGTGCTGTTTTTAGACCACCAGATACTTGTTTCTCGTTTCTGACAAGTGTATGTGATGTATGTGTAGCTTGCACACGTTACTTGTGTACAGTATAAATGTGTATCCTGCTTATCCTTACAAGTAAATGTGATATGTGTGTTTCCCTTGTATCTTTATAATGATGAATCACGTGTATATAATTTACACACTTTACAATGACAGGTGATATGCATATATCTTGCATTCCCTTACAATTATACATATCTTTTTCTTTTAGTGTTCTCTAATCCACTGTCTCCGTCAGGAACCTCGCCTAGTGCTCTCTAAACCACGGTCTCCGTCAGGAACCTCGCCTAGTGCTCTCTAAACCACTGTCTCCGTCAGGAACCTCGCCTAGTGCTCTCTAAACCACTGTCTCCGTCAGGAACCTCGCCTAGTGCTCTCTAATCCACTGTCGCCGTCAGGAACCTCGCCTTGTGCTCTCTAAACCACTGTCTCCGTCAGGAACCTCGTCTAGTGCACTCTAATCCACTGTCTCCGTCAGGAAACTCGCCTAGTGCTCTCTAAACCACTGTCGCCGTCAGGAACCTCGCCTTGTGCTCTCTAAACCACTGTCGCCGTCAGGAACCTCGCCTTGTGCTCTCTAAACCACTGTCGCCGTCAGGAACCTCGCCTTGTGTTCTCTAAACCACTGTCGCCGTCAGGAACCTCGCCTTGTGCTCTCTAAACCACTGTCGCCGTCAGGAAGCCCGAATTGTGCTCTCTAAACCACTGTCGCCGTCAGGAACCCCGCCTTGTGCTCTCTAAACCACTGTCGCCTTTCATGTGGCCAATGTCAGGAAGCTCGCCGCGTGCTCTCTAAACCACTGTCGCCGTCAGGAAGCTCAGATTGTGCTCTCTAAACCACTGTCGCCGTTAGGAAGCTCGCCTTGTGCTCTCTAAATCACTGTCGCCGTCAGGAAGCTCGACTTGTGCTCTCTAAACCACTGTCGCCGTCAGGAAGCTCGCCTTGTGCTCTCTAAACCACTGTCGTCAGGTAGCTCGCCTTGTGCTCTCTAAACCACTGTCGCCGTCAGGAAGCTCGGATTGTGCTATCTAAACTACTGTCGCCGTCAGGAACCTCGCCTTGTGCTCTCTAAACCACTGTCGCCGTCAGGAAGCTCGGATTGTGCTCTCTAAACCATTGTCGCCGTCAGGAAGCTCGCCTTGTGCTCTCTAAACCACTGTCGCCTTTCATGTGGCCAATGTTCTCGAATTTCTGTTTCCCAGACATGATGCAGTTTATAAGCCAGTTTTATTCATGGTAACATGTGTTGAAATGTCAGTATTTTTGTTCTTCCTGCTCTAATGTTTTTAAGTGTCAGTATTTTTTTCTTCTCAGTTCTCAATCCGATAATTTTTTCAGGCGACGTTTACTCTCAGTCGCCCTGATTTCATTCTGAAGTGATGACCAGATGATACATGACTCACATCCGGGTGTTGTCACGGGAAGGATGCGTGTTCTCTAAACACTAAATCAGTGGTTCTCAACCTATTTTGGCCCGTGCACCCTTTCACCATATTTTCAGAACGTCAATTCCCCCACCCCCCTTTCATAACTCCTCCCTATACATCACCCCTCCCCCTGCATATACACAGTATACGAAAAAATGTAAGCTAAATTTAGTAACATATACTAGAACAAGTCTAGACGTCTACATAAAACGTGATTTGCTGGTTTACTTATGTTATAGAATGAATTTCAGAAAAGCTAGAAGTACAGAAATAATGCTAATTTCCCCCCGCCACCCCTAGGAAACCCTAAAATCCCAACTCCCCCTGGGAGCGGAGGGGGGAGGGGGAAATTCCCTACTGGTTGAGAACAACTGCACTAAATGCTAACTTTAAAATGTGCTTGCTGGTATTGTGATGTAGGCTCTTCGTGCTAATTAACATTTGTAATCCTATAGCCGGCTTCGTGGCTTGGCGGTTAGCGACTTTTCTCCGTAATCTCGTATACTCTTGTAGGTAACGTGATGACGGTGAGAATCAGCAGTGGTTCGAATCGCATCGGTAACTTACGGGGTATGTGAGCCGGCCGCTCAGAAAGCAATGGCAAACTACTGAGCGTAGCCAAGAAATCGACATATAGCTGAAAGATGCTGGTGTTGACAGCGATGTCCTGTAAAGGATATGCAAAAAAAAAAAAAAACAACCTATAGCAGTCACCGCCTGACTTCTTTTGAAAAATCACCATTTTTGTCACAGTTTCTGACATGTACAGTTCTTTCATAGGTGCTTCGTACGATACTTAGTGCCGCACATTTGTAGTTTGTGTATGTATACCTTGTATCTTTTTTCAATCGCATATGATGTATGTATATTTTATATAATCTTACAATGTATGCGTCATATACGTATCTTGCCTACAGCTTACAGATGTATGGAGTATTCTGTAATAATATATTGTATAGTCTCTAAACCATAATCCCCTGTACCACAGGACTCTGCCCAATCATAAAGAAAAGTAACTACAGACACAAATAAAGAATAGCAGCTGCAGACACAGACCGCCCACAGCATGAGGCGCTGGACGCAGTTAAGGGTTAGCGACTGATTAGAGGGAGATCATGGATGGCTCAGGCGGAGGATACGATCAGACAGGTGTGCATCTTGGAGAACATTAGGCGTGGAGAGGAGTGGTTCAGAGTGCCAGCCGAGCAGTCAGACTTGTGCAGAGTTATAATCACATTGAGCCGGGAGTGCAGGGAATGGCCAGCAGGGGCTACGGAAGTGGAAATCCAGCAACTAATTCAGGACAATGCTCACTCGGGTGATGTGATTATCTACCCAGATGGTTCGGTGTCAAGAGGTGAGAAAAGTGGCTGGGGGATCATAGCCAAAGCTAATGGTCGATGTTTGGTGCAGGAGAGCCTGGCATATGATAATACAACATCCAGCTTAAGAGGTGGAGACAGTCACTGCGGCTCTCCGCTGGATGGAGAATACGACACACACACACATCGTGATTGTAACTGACTCAGAAAGCATGCTGACGAGGGTGAGGACGGGCAGGCTTCGTGCGGAGTGGCTTGCTTCGCTTCGGAGGTCACGGGTGACAAGCATCGCCTGGATCTTTTCTCCGGGGCATGCCGGTGTGCTGGGAAATGAACAGGCAGACAGATTGTCTGGCTCCGCAGAACTTGGTGGAGTATTGATACATGACAAGGCCGACGTGGTTGCGGCCTTGTGGGAGCACGTGCACACCTCAGAGGAGCAAATGGATTACCATGGTCTGGCAAGAATGAGACAGCGAGGAGTGACGAGGGGATCTGGACGACGATCAACGTTCAGAGGAAAGGCGAAACCCACATATAATCAGATTGCTACTGGTACTATTGGTTTTGGAACTCTACGCTGGCTGCTGAGGATGGAGGACGGAGCGCTTATTGGAATGCTGTGATGTCGATTCCTAAATCAATCAATCCAATCAATCAATCAATCAAACATAAAGAAAAGTACCTTAGCATTCGTATGCTGTGGGAATGTGATGTGTTAGCACCGACACATGTTGTAGACCTGGGTACGTGTAGCATGAGGCTGCTGTGGGGATGTGATGTGTTAGCACCAACACCTGTTATAGAAGTGGCTGAATGTAGCATGAGTCTGGTGTGGGGATGTGATGTGTTAGCACCGACACATGTTGTAGACCTGGGTGCACGGGGAGATAGGTGGCCAGGCGTTCACTCCCGTAGCGAACGCCGAGAGCTGGCATCGAACACTTGTTTGACTACGCTCACGGCATTTTCAGCGTAATCTCCTAACTGTTACAGCAAAGCGCTGACGGCCCAATGACATCAGTGGAACTAAATCATAATGATGCAGATATTAGGTGCACAGTATCAGTTCCAAAGCCTGAATTAATATGCAGGTGAGAGAGTTTATATATATTCTGAGATTTATTTATGCTATACATGATTGATCTGATACAGATGTATCATACATGCTTCTATAAGTAAGTGTTCATTCTTGTGTATGCTACATCACAATGAGTGTTTATGTGTCTGCATTATAAACAGCACCCAAGTAGTATATAGCAGATATCCTGCTATACGCCAGCGAAACATGACCAATAAATAGACATGCCGAGAAACAACTCATGGAAATGCGGTTTCTGAGGAGGGGCCGAAGAATGTCAAGGATAGACAGAAACATGAATGGGAAAGTCCTTCCAGAAACATGTGAAAATAGTCAATTGTTTAGAGATATTCATCAAGATAGTCAGGGTTATGTAGCTATGGTAGAGGCGAAATAAACTTGAACATTTGAGTAGAATTGGGAAAATGAAGGGACAAGAGCAAGGGGAAGACTAAGAGATAAATACCCGGATGACCTGCCTGGTCTACTGCGTATAATCGGGTCAAGAACAGACATGATCAGAGACTGGTGATCGTGTGAGATGGCAACTCTAAACACTCAGGCTTATTGGCATGTCACATGATGTTGATGATTCTCAAAACAAACACACACTCACTGTGTGTGTGTGTCTGTCTGTCTGTCTGTCTGTCTGTCTGTCTGTCTGTCTGTCTGTCTGTCTGTCTGTCTGTCTGTCTGTCTGTCTGTCTGATCTCAATAACACATAAAAATAACAATAAACTATACATATCTGACTTTCCTGTATTTCAGCTGCTCTTCTCATCTGCTTGTTGAATGAGTCTATCTTGACAAAGTCCAAGGTGATGACTTACAATGTACCACACAGTACTACGAGCAGAATCATTGTCCACCCAGTTTGTGACCATCCCCATCATGTATCTACATATCGCTTGAACGTAACTTTGAAACTATGGACGTTAAATTTCTCTCATAGTTTGTCAGCTTCCCACAAACAATGTATGTACTCTCGAATAAACTTAACCTGCCGTCTACTTGGCTAAGGTGTGGTATTCTGCGAACCACTGGTTTAAACAACTGGTCTATACAAATGTGGGTCTAGCACTGCCTGTACAACTGATCTATACAAATGTGGGTCTAGCACCGTCTATACAAGTGATCTATACAAATGTGTGTCTAGCACCGTCCGTACAACTGATCTATACAAATGTGGATCTACCAGCATCTGTACAACTGATCTATACAAATGTGGGTCTACCACCATCTGTACAACTGATCTATACAAATGTGGGTCTACCACCATCTGTACAATGATCTATACAAATGTGGGTCTACCACCATCTGTACAACTGATGTATACAAATGTGGGCCTACCACCATCTGTACAACTGATCTATACAAATGTGGGTCTACCACCATCTGTACAACTGATCTATACAAATGTGGGTCTAGCACCGTCCGTACAACTGATCTATACAAATGTGGGTCTACCACCATCTGTACAACTGATCTATACAAATGTGGGTCTAGCACCGTCTGTACAACTGATCTATACAAATGTGGGTCTACCACCATCTGTACAACTGATCTATACAAATGTGGGTCTACCACCATCTGTAAAACTGATCTATACAGATGTGGGTCTACCACCATCTGTACAACTGATCTATAGAAATGTGGGTCTACCACCATCTGTACAACTGATCTATACAAATGTGGGTCTAGCACCGTCTGTACAACTGATCTATACAAATGTGGGTCTAGCACTGTCTGTCCAACTGATCTATACAAATGTGGGTCTAGCACTGTCTGTCCAACTGATCTATACAAATGTGGGTCTAGCACCGTCTGTACAACTGATCTATACAAATGTGGGTCTAGCACTGTCTGTCCAACTGATCTATACAAATGTGGGTCTACCAGTTGTACTACCACCATCTGTACAACTGATCTATACAAATGTGGGTATAGCACCGTCTGTCCAATGTGCCTTCAATCGTGTAAGGGGACGATTGTTTACATTTTACAAATATGGTCACACGTCTATGACTAATGACGTTTTCTTGCCCGCCCCCAATGCTCAGATAGAACTGTAAGAAAACTGCTGTAAATGACAAAAATGTGGAGATGGGTGACCATAGTTCACCTCTACACCATCAATTAAACCTGCTAGGGAGGAAAGGGTGGCGGAGGAAGTGACAATCAGATTGTCAACACAGGAGAGCACAGAGCAATGAAATATCGAACCCGCCAGCATGCCCCGCTTTCCCCTGGTGGGTGTATGCCGCGACATGCCCGCGGCCCGGGCTACTCTGTATGGTGTGTGCCATTTTGGTGTCCGTCCGCGTAGTGATACGGTCACTGGAGGTTTTCACGGTACATCACGTGACTAACTGATGCGGTCAGTATGTGGGGGAAAAAACATTGTAACGGAGCCAGAATTGTCAGTTATTGAAGCACGTCACAATTTGTTCGATTGATCACGTCGGCTAGGAGATGGGCGATCAGAGCTGGTGTCTGTGGTTGTGAGTGGGAGTAGGATAAAACTAAACAAAATACATTCAACTGAAGAGGTAATTGATGTCTTCCGCACTGTAATAAATGTGTTACCACAAAAACCGCCGTGATTAGCGCGCTTCTTTACCAAGGCAGTGGTCCGCGTTCGAATCCCAGCAGTGGAGGGAGACGCTGTTCCAGAGCTGCACGACTCACCGACGGCATCGGCCAATAGTGGACAGAGCAGCACGACTCACCGACGGCATCGGCCAATAGTGGACAGAGCAGCACGACTCACCGACGGCATCGGCCAATAGTGGACAGAGCAGAACGACTCACCGACGGCATCGGCCAATAGTGGACATATTAAAGGAGAATCATGTTTTGGTGTGTGTGTGTGTGTGTGTGTATATATGTGTGTATGTATGTGTGTGCGCGCGCGCACTCGCGCGTGTGGGTGCACTCCCTGTTACTACAATGTCTACAATTATAGAACTTTTCTATTTTGGAGTATCAATACTGTGCCTTTTGCATGGCACAGATTGTTTATAATATATCTCAAATTAGTATTCCTGGTCTCACTTTGATCTTGCTCACTATCATTGCGCTTTAGCGAGAGAAGAGATTCGGTGACAAAATACATCCTTGTCTTGCTGCTAGCTTTATTTGTTCATAATTACCCTCTTTATTTCCTATTCTAATTGCTACTACTTGTTTCCAACAAATATTCTTTATTATTCTGTGATCTTTCAATCAGTGTTGGTATCTTCCAAAATGTTTATCAGGTCACCATATTTTAATTTATCAAAAGCCTTGGTACGAGGAGAAGTCAATAAGTAAGTCACAAATGGCTGTCGAAAAATAACTAAATATGATAACAACTTGAAACCAGTTTATTTTTATACATACATTGTCCCTTTATTTATCAACATAATTTCCACCAACATTGATGTACTTATCTCATCGTTTTATCAGTCCTCCCAAACCGGCTGAATAGAACTGCGTGCTCTGTTTTCTAAACCTTCGCGAAATGTCTCCCGCCAAGGTGGGTTTTCAGTGGACCGAAAATGTGGAAATCGCTAGAGGCTAAGTCGGGGCTGTAAGGTGGATGTTACAGAACTTTCTACTTTAGTTGTTAATTTTCTCCTGAGTTAATCGAGCTGTATGTGGTCTGGCATTGTCAAGAAGAAGCAACACTCCTCTAGTCAGCAGTCCTGGACGTATTCTTCGAATTGCATCATGAAGCATCGATGGAACTTCACAATACGATTCAGAATTCACATTGTCACCTTTCTTCTTGAAATTGGTTAAAAGCACTCCTTGACAATCCCAGAACACTGTCAGCATAACCTTCCCTGCTGATAGCGTAACCTTGATCGGATTTCATCAACAATTTTACGTCCTTGAGAAAATGTTTCTGCCCAGCTATGCACCGCTTTACGTGACAAACATTTGTCAGCATAAACAGGAAGTATTTCCTTATTCTTGTCCTTTGCAGTCAGTCCTTTTCCCATTAAAAAAAAATAAAATAAATAAAACGGACAACAGCAGGTTGCTCTTTGGTTGTACACTCCGTAAGTACAGTCGCCACTTTGTTTATGC
The DNA here is from genome assembly GCA_014155875.1 of Cepaea nemoralis. Lineage (NCBI taxonomy): Eukaryota > Metazoa > Mollusca > Gastropoda > Stylommatophora > Helicidae > Cepaea > Cepaea nemoralis. The sequence continues at coordinate 46,633 of JACEFZ010009126.1, forward strand.
GCTGCTCATACGCATGAGACACCTAGCGCCACCTGACGAACGGGAATATAAAGTTCGATGTTGCTGTCGCCTAATGACACCTGTAGAAAACACCAACTACATTTACCTGCCATCCCACAGAACTGTGTGACTTACTTATTGACTCGCCCTCGTACAATCTAGAAAGCAAAATATATTTCTTTCTGTCTCTCTTGACCTCTCTATTGGTGTTCATTATGTGTATATTACACTATTTGTACTTTTCCTTCCACAGATCCATAGTTTTTCACCAATTTCCATTTTTATTGTCTTTTTACATTTCTCACTATAGTTTAGAGTAGTAGTTGCATGATTTATGAGGTTAATTGTACGAAATGCTTAGCATTGAATTGCGCCTGATCTTGTTGACAAAGCTATAAATACAGAATGCAGCATATCACTCGGCAAATATAGACTGCTATAAATATCATTCAACATATTGGTTAATTTTTCTACTCCAAAACCCCCAGTACTATTAATTCTTCTACTGTGATTCCGTCTGGCCCAACTGCTTTCCTTACCACATGGTTTATAGGGTCTTTTAGGATAGGTAATTTTCTTTTCTCAATTTTACCCGTTTTCATTATATATATATATATATATATATAGATATATATATATATATATATATATATATATATATATATATATATATATATATATATATATGTGTGTGTGTGTGTGTGTGTGTGTGTGTGTGTGTGTGTGTGTGTAATCCTTTATGCGTTCGCGAACGGTCCATCCGATTGAGATGAAATTTTCTACACGTCTTCCTCTCATTCCCGCACTGCCAACTGTCATAGTTTTTTTTCCTTCTTCCTCCTCCTCCCTCCTCCCCCTCCATAAATACGTACGTAAATATATGATGATGATGATGAAAGTATCCCTGAACCACAACGCTAGGAAAAGCGAAGAAAATGACGTGACTACCCAGAATCGTCACACGACAATGTCAATAAAAACTCATATTTTTATGTGTAAAGAAGTTATCTAGAAGGGAAGAACAATCAATGGAAGGACCGAAATCACAGAACCTAGACGAGTATGAATTGGGAATGGCGAACTCCCTCCTCCTCCCTTCTCCTCCTCCCTCCTCCTCCTCCCTCCTCCTCCTCCCTCTACCTCCTCCTCTCCCTCCTCCTAATCCCTCTACCTCCTCCTCCCTCCTCCTCCTCCCTCCTCCTCCCTCCTCATCCTCTTCCTCCTCCCTCTCCCTCCTCCCCCTCCTCATCCTCCCTCCTCCCTCTCCCTCCTCCTCCTGCCTCTTCCTCCTCCTTCTCCTCCGCCTCCTCCCTCCTCCTCCTCTCTCCTCCTCCTCTCTCCTCCTCCTCCCCCTCCCTCTCCCGCCTCCTCCCTCTTCCTCCTACTCCTTCTCCCTCTTCCTCTTCCATCCTCCTCCCTCCTCCTCCCTCTTCCTCCTCCATCCTCCTCCTCCTCCCTCCTCCATCCTCCTCCCTCTACTTCCTCACTCCTCCTCCTCCCTCCTACTCCTTCATTTCCCTCCCCCTCTTCATTCTTCTTCCTCCTCCCTCTCCCTCCTCCTTCTCCCTCCTCCTCCTTCTCCCTCCGCCTCCTACCTCCTACCTCCTCCTCCTCTCTCATCCCTCCTCCTCCCTCCTTCTCCCTCCGCCGCTCCCTCCTCCTCCTCCCTCCTCCTCCTTCCTCCTCCCTCCTTCTCCTTCCTCATCCTCCTTCTCCCTCATCCTCCTCCCTCTTCCTCCTCCTCCTTATCTCGCCTCTTCCCTCTTTCTCCTCCTCCCTCCTCCTACCGCCTCCCTCCTCCTACCGCCTCCCTCCTCCTACCGCCTCCCTCCTCCTACCTCCTCCCTCCTCCTCACTCTTCCTCCTCCCTCCTACTCCTCTCCTCCTCCTCCCTCCTCCTCCCTCCTCATACCTCTTCCTCCTCTTACCTCCTCCTTCCTCCTCCTCCTCACTCCTCCTCCTCCCTTTCCCTCCTCCCTCCTCCTCCTCCCTTTCCCTCCTCCCCCTCCTCATTCTCCCTCCTCCTCCCTCTCCCTTCGCCTCCTCCCTCCTCTCTCCTCCTCCCTCCTCCTCCCCCTTCATCCTTCTCCCTCCGCCCCTCCCTCCTCCTCTCTCCTCCTCCCTCCTCCTCCTCACTCTTTCTCCCTCCTCCTCCTTCTCCCTCTTCCTCCTCCTCCTTCTCCCTCCTCCTCCCTCTTTCTCCTCTCCCCTCCTCCTCCCTCCTCCTACCGCTTCCCTTCTCCTACCTCCTCCCTCCTCCTCGCTCTTCCTCCTACTCCCTCCTCCTCCTTCCTCCTTCTCTCTCCTCCTCCTCCCTCCTCCTCCATCTTCCCTCATTCCTCCCTCCTCCTCCTAATCCCTCCTCTTCCCTCCTACTCCTCCCTCCTACTCCTCCCTCCTCCTCCTGTCTCCTCCTCCTCCCTCCTGCTCCCTCCTCCTGCTCCCTCCGCCTAATATGAATTAAATGATATGCTCCCCACCAGGGACTGGGCGAAGCCTGGCCGGGTCGTCGTTTTTGGGAACGGTAACGGGAGCAGGGGCCGAATATGAATTAAATAAGACGCTCCATTTACCCAAGTTAATTGTTGGGGGAAGATGTAAAGATCTTTCAAGTGCTCTTTCTAATAATAGACAGACAGACAGTAGATAGTCGGGAACGGGAACGGGAGCTTATATGACTACTTATATGAATTAAATGAAATGCTCCCCACCAGGGACTGGGCGAAGCCGGGCCGGGTCAGACAGACAGACAGACAGACAGACAGACAGACAGACAGACAGACAGACAGACAGACAGACAGACAGACAGACAGACAGACAGACAGACAGACAGACAGACAGATAGATCCCCGCCAGGGACTGGGCGAAGCCGGGCCAGGTCAGCTAGTATATATATAAAGTTAGTTGCATATCCTTTATAAGACGTTGCAGTCAACGTCAGAATTATTTGGCTCTTTGTGGTTTCTTGGCAAGTTTACGTTCGGTAGCTTGCCATTAATTTCTGAACTATTGGCACTCATGCCTTTGTATTGGAAACCTGCGCAAAGCGGCCAGCTCCCAAATCTCCCGCAGCTGTGTTTCAAACGCGGTATGCGAGATTACAAATTGCATTGTAAATTCTGTCGCTACAGAGCCGCCATCATATAATTCTCTTATATACTCATTCCACCTCTGTATTATAACACCTTCTTCCAATTTCCTGGTTATGATTTCAAACATCCTGTGTTTATTCATATGTTTCTTCCCGTCGGCTCACTGATTTGTCTGGGCATATTTGTTTGCCCCTTTAATAGATTTAAATTCAATGTTCTTGCACTGCTCGTTTCACCAACGTTATTTTGCCGTTGCATACTTATCTCTTTATCTTATATCATCCCATTCTTAACCTCTTTTCTTCCTCTCTTCAGTACTTACCATTGTGGTACGTCATCACTATTACAATCAACACATTTCTAATCACCTTTCAATAATATGTAGTCCATTTCGTTAAGTATTTTCTTAATCGGGCTTTCCCGTGCGTAAAGTAGTCTCTTATGGTGTTTAAACCAGGTATATTCTAATTATCATGTCATTTATATGTGCCCATTCTATCAGTTTTTCTCCTCTTGCATTTCTTGCTACTAAACCATGATCTCCAACTACATCCTCCATTCTTCCCTTTCCTACTTTTATATTAAAATCTCCAAGTATTATTTTTATTTCTACTGAATTGGTGTCAGATGTCGCCATTCCTACTTCATGATACAATTGTTGTATTTCTTCATACTTACTGATTGTTGTTGGTACACATACTTCTATTTATAATGTTTGTTTGTTAGCTGGCTTTTAACTCAGTGTATCTGTGCGGGCTGTTGTTTGTCGAGACTCCTGTCTTTTCCACTGTTCACATTGGGCAGTGGGGCGCGTTTTGTGTGATATTCACTGGCACAGGAATGGAGCATAATGGGTACGACCCGTTGCTGTGAAGTTGGAACTGCGACTAACTAACTAACTAACTAACTCAGTGGTTGCATACAGGTTGTACTAGTTGTGGTTTCCACTACTGACAATGCACTGGACTGATGGTTGCGTGTGGATTAGCTTTCCATATTCCTATTACCATTGTCCCACGCCATCGAGTGAACCCACTCTGACTTCTGAGGTACTTGTAATATATGTCCCCAAGACAAGAACGAGAAGTCAACATTTTAGTCCAACTGACCGGTGTAAGGGTTTAACCCGCTATCTTGGCATCAGCACACAGGAAGTTTCAGAGCTAATGCTCTTATTCAATTAGCCATACTGACCTCCCCCTTATTAGTACAATATTTATCGGTTTACTTGTAATTTTGATAATAATAACTATCTAAAATACATCTATAATAAACAATTTTGATGATAATAACTATCTAAAATACATCAATAATAAGTAATTTTGATAATAATAACAATCTAAAATATATCGATAATAAGTAATTTTGATCATAATAACTATCTAAAATACATCGATAATAAGTAATTTTGATCATAACTATCTAAAATGAATCGATAATAAAGTAATTTTGATCATAATCTTAATAACTATCTAAAATACATTGATAATCATTAAATGATTTAGCTGTTTATTTCATCTATTTCATCAGTCCAACTCCTTGTTTGTCTGTATTATCTCGCCCACCCTTCACTGCCAGAAAAAAATTATTGTGTTTGTCAGTTATTACTTTTTTCAGATCCCATCCTTCTCATCTCACCCGTGCTAAGTATATTGATCTTCATATTTTTCAATTGTCTTACAACACTGTCCAACTGTCCTAACTCAGCTAGTGTCCTCACATTCCATGTTCCTAGTTTCAATGTATTCATGTTAGTTTTGCTGTCAGTAACTTCATGACAGTATACACATTGGTGTTTTGCATATCCTTTACAGGACATCGCTGTCAACATCAGCATCTTTCAGCTGATTGTTGATTTCTTGGCAAGATTTATGCTCAGTAGTTTGCCATTGCTTTCTGAGCGGCCGGCTCACATACCCCGTAAGTTACCGACGCGATTCGAACCACTGATGATTCTCACTGTCGTCACGTTACTTACGAGAGTATACGAGATTACGGAGAAAAGTCGCTAACCTCTAGGCCAGGAAGCCGGCAGTATACACATAGCTACCTACGAGTATACACTATGAAGCACAAAAGAGTATGAATTACAGCTTTGGATGGGAGGTAAGATTGTGACTCCCCTAAAAATGTGTAATATTTAAAACGTTTAGATCGTAGATATTTGAGGAAATAACGAATAATAAAAACAACAGATGTAACAAGTTTTAGTCAGATATGACTGAGCTACTGTATGACAGTAGATGGTACTACCTGCTTTCTGTAAGCGCCGAATGTTGGACGGCGCTCACCAAACCCGTTCCCACGTTGTGCCAACGGCTTCGGGTGGAGAACCACGATTGTCACATACAACTAAATTTAAAAATAAAACCAATTGCTAACCAATTCACTTTCCGCTGTTTTAGATATTTACTCATTGTGGACACTACTGCCAAGCAGTTGCCTATTATGCGGACACTACTGGTCAGTGTGACAACAGGAAAGTTGAAGGCGAAGCGGAGAAGGGAGAGATCTTGATAGGAGATTCTGCGTAATTTGACATGACGGCATGGAGGAACATCTGCATAGGAAATGACTGGCAATATACTGGACATACGGCTGTGGACAGACATGATAATTATCGCCACACGGCGTAGAGTATATGAAGAGAACTGGTCAATAGATGACCATAACATGGGCATTACTAGTTTATATATTTGCTTCCATTGAACGTGCTGTTATAAAATGAACAAAAGGTGACCAATGAGCGGTTATATTTTGGGCACTACTGGTCTGCGAGTTGCTTTAATACAAGCACATCAGACCAAAGCCTTAATTTGGGCACTCCTGGTCAATGAGAACCTATAGCAGGACACTATTGGTCAGTAGGTGGCTAAAATTGGACACAGCTGGTCAGAGGGTGGCTATAATGGGGGAAGTACTGGCCAATAGGTGGCTATAACAGTAGAACATCTGATCATCAGAAGCTTTCTCGTTTGGTGAAATTGTCCGCATTCGTGATCTATGACGATATTAAAAAAAGACACCACAATAGGGTTGTCAAACTGTTTGCCCTCGTTAATGTGTATTTGCCGAAACGTCACTTCCGTCCGTGAAGTTGATCTCTTCTAAAATCTCACACAGTCTTAGCTAGAGACAGAGAGTGTGTGTGTGTGTGTGAGTGTGTGTGTGAGAGTGAGAGAGAGAGAGGGAGAGTGATAGAGAGAGAGAGAAAGAGAGAGAGAGAGAGAGAGAGAGAGAGAGAGAGAGAGAGAGAGAGAGAGAGAGAGAGAGAGAGAGAGAGAGAGAGAGAGAGACGTGTATTAGCCAAACCACTCTACGTCGACATGTAAAAACAAAATCTGCCTGCGCTAAGGGATCTAACACCGAGCATTGCCATTCAAGATTAACGTCTGCATGATCTGCCGCGAAACGCACTCTCGTCTCTTCAATCAACAGGCCCTCCAGGTAACAGCTACACCACCTGTGTGATGGCGTCTTTAGTGACCGTTTGCAGGCGCTGTTATGGATGCAAAAACCATTCTGTGCTGGAACATGGCTTTCTGTGTTCACGCTGCTCTACAACGGCTGTGATATAACGGTAAATCAATTTTCGGATTCTGGAGATGCTCTATAGCCACAAATAAATTTTTTTTAAAAATATATGCAATGGAATTTACACGCGATCGTTACATCTTTGATGTACTATTTCTGAATCAGGCGTACATGCACACATAGGATAAACTGCTGCTGAAAGACACACACACACACACACGCACACTCACGCACACACATACACAGAGAGAGAGAGAGAGAGAGAGAGAGAGAGAGAGAGAGAGAGAGAGAGAGAGAAATAGAGAGAGAGAGAGAAATAGAGAGAGAGAGGAGAGAGAGCATGGAGTTTGTTGAATTCACCCCTGCTGTGTTCCAATGGCGGTAAACTATGTTTGTTGCCAGTCTGATGTCTACACCTGACCCCACGACCTAATCTCAGGATTGACAGACGTGCGACGCCTGATGCAGGGTTTGAAATATCAGGGAAGAATATATAGCCAACCTCATGTTGATTGTGTAACAACAAATACAAACCAGCGTGAATGTTGTGATATTAACAGCATATTGAGGGGGTCAGCTGGGTGTAATAAAACACTGCACATGTTAGATTGACACGCTACATGCTGAACACAAGCATACACAAGTGATTATTAGCCACGTTTACCTATTAAAATATCTGCAGCTTTATATCTAATAGTGGCTGTTTGACCAATTACGTATATAACCGGCATTTTATATCCAGCAGACACAGTTTAAACAATCACATATCTGACAGACAACTGTTAACAATCGTATATCTGAGAGACAGGCTGTCAACAATTATATATCTGACAGACACTGTGTGAACAATTACATATCTGACAGACACTGTGTGAACAATTACATATCTGACAGACACTGTGTGAACAATTGTATATCTGATTGATACCATGTGAACAATTGTATATCTGACTGATACCATGTGAACAATTGTATATCTGACTGATACCATGTGAACAATTATATATCTGAATGACACTGTGTGAACAATTGTATATCTGAATGACACTGTGTGAATAATTACATATCTGACAGACACTGTGTGAACAATTATATATCTGACAGACACTGTGTGAACAATTGTATATCTGACTGATACCATGTGAACAATTGTATATCTGAATGACACTGTGTGAACAATTATATATATGAATGACACTGTGTGAACAATTGTATATCTGAATGACACTGTGTGAACAATTGTATATCTGAATGACACTGTGTGAACAATTGTATATCTGAATGACACTGTGTGAACAATTGTATATCTGAATGACACTGTGTGAACAATTGTATATCTGAATGACACTGTGTGAACAATTATATATCTGACCGACACTGTGTGAACAATTGTATATCTGAATGACACTGTGTGAACAATTGTATATCTGAATGACACTGTGTGAACAATTGTATATCTGAATGACACTGTGTGAACAATTGTATATCTGACAGACACTGTGTGAACAATTACATATTTGACAGACACTGTATGAACAATTGCATATTTGACTGATACCATGTGAACAATTGTATATCTGAATGACACTGTGTGAACAATCACATATCTGACAGACACTGTATGAACAATTGTATATCTGACAGACACTGTGTGAACAATTGTATATCCGACAGACACTGTGTGAACAATATTATGTCTGACATCGTGGTCTGACACCATGTTCACAGGGACTAGTTATGTCTGTACCATGTTGACCAGGTTCTCAGGCCAGCCATCACATTCCCGCCTGCAGTGTTCACTATCGGATGACGTCTTGTTGTCTCTTGACAACGTCCCCTATCTGTATGGTCCAAGAAGAGCATCTCCTTGTTGTCATTGGTTTGCAACAGTGTGTGATTTTATGACACTTGTATCTCTTATTTTTATATAAAAGGTATATACTTATGTGTATCACATTAAACAAGAATACACAAACCAAGTACAGCAGTATACAACACACGCTCCGCACGCACGCACTCACACGCACACACACACACACACACACACACACACACTTTATACAGAACAGAATTAAGCTACAGGAAGTCTCAGACAGCCAAAGATGGTGCAAAAACCCTTACCATGAAATATTCCGATACTGCTCGTCTTTTCTGTACATCCACTTTTAACCGACCGGATGAAGAATACCTAATCCGACGCATAACATCCCATCCAATACTTCCAGGAACTCGTAATTTTGTTCCATTTCTCATGTTCACTTCTGTCTCTGGAAAAGCCATGACCGCAGCCCTTTCACCAGAAAAGTATACACGCAACTTGCAAATCTGCCCTTATCTGATGCAGACTAAAACATTTAAACAAACCAGGCTGATTTCTTTCACGAATCCGCAATCATTTATTTCAGAACTGTGACGATTGAACTCACAAGTTTACGGCACAAATTTCACAAACGCTGGTAATCTGAGGTAATACATTCAGTACAATATACTGCCTGCCCTGTAGCTTCAGTTATATTCACATCAGTCCCGGCAAACTTAAATTATTTTCAGGCATGGTGTTTTCCAAAACTCACAAATAAATAACGTCCCGTCTATAGGCGTTTAGTCCGTGACTAAAGTGTCGAATTGTTTGTGTCCACTCTATCCTTCGTCTAACCATGCTATATTCCGTGACTAAAGTGTCGAATTGTTTGTGTCCACTCTATCCTTCGTCTAACCATGCTATATTCCGTGACTAAAGTGTCGAATTGTTTGTGTCCACTCTATCCTTCGTCTAACCATGCTATATTCCGTGACTAAAGTGTCGAATTGTTTGTGTCCACTCTATCCTTCGTCTAACCATGCTATATTCCAAACACAACACATGACTATGTTACTATCGGAACATTTGCCAATCTATGGAGAAAACAACAACTGTCGTTCAGTAAACCGAAATACTAACGCTAGGTCAAAACAAGTATTTTAGAATTTTGCAAACAATAACACGTGGAACCACGAAAAAACGTAAAACACGGATAAAGAAAATAACAAGTTGGTGGAAAGCCGAGGTAAAGACAACTTTAAAAGACAAAAACGAAAAGTATAGAAAGTGGGTGAAATGCAAAGAGTATAATGATTATATAGAATATCAAGAAGACACGCGAAAAGAAAAAATAAAGAGAGAAAAACGCAAAGACTGGAGGGAATATAGAGAAAACCTAAATAAAAAATACAAAGAGGCACCTAGAAACTTGTACAAAAAGATTAGTGCAATGAGATCCAGAACCCATTGACCCAACTGAAAATATTAACAGCGGAAAAAGAGAACAAATAAGTGAACAATAACAAATCCTAAAAATGATGGAGGCAGTGCTTGTAACAAATTCTCACCATCCATCAAATGCTACAGGAATTCAAGAAACGAACACATGCCATCGAAGAACTATAACTAGACATACTGAAAGAATAAATTAGAGAAGCCATAAAACTAGCCCCATTGAAAAAATAACCTGGGACAAGACGAAATACCAAATGAACTAACTATATCAGCAAGAGAAGTAGAAACAGGATGGCTACCCAAACTGTTTAAACATATTTGGGTAGAACAACAGACACCACGAGACAGTGGAAGAGCCATAATTATTCCAATTTCGAAAAAAAAAAAAAAACAAACAAACAAGGCAGTAGGAGAGAATGCACACTATACAGAGGCATTTCCCTTTTGGGTCATACGAGAAAAATATTCTGCAAAATACCAGAGAAAAGACTATATCCTACAATAGAACCCCAGCTAAGTGAAACACAACGTGGATTTAGGAAAACCAAATGATGCATAGATTCTTAGACAACTAATAGAAAATTCAATCGAATTTAATGAAAAACTCTACTTAGCCTTTGTCGACCAAGAAAGGGCATTTGATAGAGCAGATAGAAGTAAGCTGTGGGAAATTCTTAAACGATATGGAGTAATTGCACATCTAACAAACTTATGTAGAAGTCTATACAAGCAACAGTGAATGTACCGTAAGAACACACGTAAGACACTCAGAACCCTTCGCCATAAGATCCGGAGTACGATAAGGCTGTGTCCGGTCTCTCAGACGCCCCCCCCCCCCCCCCCCGTTCTTGTTCATAACCTATATAGACTGCATATGTGAAGAAACCAGCCAAACAGAGGCCGTAACAACACTGCATGATGAGCAGACCTCAGAAGCAGAACCAACGGCGAATTACTTCATTAAAGAACTCCTATTTGCGAAAGATCAAGCACTAATAGCAAAATCAGAAACAAAATTACAAGTCCACATAAATCGCCTAAACGAAGTGTACAAGGAGCATAACATGAAAATGAGCATCCATGAAACAGAGGTAATGACTATAATCAAAGAAAAAAAAACGACACATTTTCATCTAGAAGACACCTCTTGAAAAAGTAAAGTGCTTCAAGCATTTAGGAAGCATACTATCATCAAGTTTCCATTCAGAAGATGAGATCGAAAATAAATGCAATAACGTAAACCAATTCATTGGTCAAATGGCGCCAATACTAAAGAACAAACACGTATCAGTACATACAAAACAATCACTCTACAACACAATCTTCCTACCAACGCTATGCTACCAACGCCAAACCTGGACAATGACAAAAAGAGAAAAGAAAAATTACAACAACAGAAATGAGATTCCTGAGAAGGATACTCAATGCATCATAAAGTGAGAAAATTAGAACTGAAGAAATCAGGACTATAGTGGGAGTTATAGCAACAATCTTGTATATATTTTGGTTATTTGTCCTTTCTTGTGTTTTTAATTATTTATCGTATTAAAGATTTATACTTCATCCTACTGTTATCGGTTTCTCAACATTTCTGTTCAGTTCTCGTCGTCGTTGTTTTTTTTTTAAATTCTAGCGTGTCTGATGTAATCCATGGCTTATATTGCTTATTCTTGCGCGGAATGAAATCTATGGCTGCAGTTATCAAGATATCACTAGCGAGTACTGCCAGTTCTTCAGGTGTCAATTCCTCCTGCATAGACACCAATACCCCAAAACGATTCCTCACTTCAACGTAGTATGCATCTGGTATTTTTGTCAGATCAAAACGAAGTGGCCTTGGTCCTCTGGTAAGCTTTTTGAGTTGTATTTTCATATCATCATCATCATGTGTCATGCCGGTAAGCGTGGCCGGTCATGTTTTGCCATCTAACTCGATCACCAGAGTTGTGGATCAGCTCAGTGTTCTTGTCTCGACCGTACAACGTGGCTAAGCCATCCAGGTATTTACTTTTCTGCCCTCCCCTTGCCCTCTTGTACTACTTAGATAGAAGCCTCCTTGGATGGCGGGGAATGCCCATGGTCTGCCCCTGCCTTCCCTTGAGGGTGATTGTGATGTTTTCCGTCATTCTAACTTGACCACCTGGGATGTGGACGACACCACAACAGTGAAGTGGATTGTCCTTCGAAACACCCGGGAAGGTTAACAATACGGTCAACAAATACCCGCAGAAGTCGGATGTGTCGACCTAAAGGCGCAATTAAGCAGGCACAACGCAATTACATCTGGAAAAAAACACGTTCCAGATGAACGCAGAAGAAGGTTTAAAAGTATGTTGGCTATCACTAACTCATTTTCTGTGTAAAATTCATTTAATTTGTCACCCGCATCATTTCCGTTTCCAATTCAAATTTTCCTAAATCGTGTCTCTTATTTTCAGCTCTATCTGTACCTACTTTTGCATTAAAATTTCCCATTATTATGGTTATATCATTATGATCAATCATATCCAGTGTGCCGTGCATTGTGCTGCAGACATTTTCAAGCGTGTCCTCCTCTGATATTGATATAGGTGCATATATCTGAATGAGAATTGTGTGTGTGTGTGTGTGTGGTTTTTGTGTGTGTGTGGGGGGGGGGGGAGGGGTGGCCTCTAATTCTGATAGTGAGAATTATATAATTAACCGGGTTAAACCCAATTAAAGCTTTTGCTGTTTTATCTAAACAAAATGCCACTCCGCTCTGGCCTCCGATGTCTCTACCAAAATATATGAAAAGGCGTCAAATTTCAGTTTTTAAAATGTCCCTTGCTTTTCCAGCAATGTTCACTAATTCCTATAATTTGAATATGTAACATCTCAATCTCATGAAATAATACCTTGAGCTTTCCTTTATACAGACTTCTCACATTATGATTTGCTTAGCAACACAGTCGGGAATATCTCCATCATCACGATTACTAGTACTGGCCCCTGCGTCACATTCTCCCCCAGTGTTATCTGATCACCACCAGATCTATTTCTTATTATGTTTTCTTTCATGGTTGTTAGGTTTCTTGGCATCTTTTGTAGAAGGTATTTGCCGTTGCTTTTCTTCTGGACAGTGACTGTACTATTCGGTGGCCATAGCCATTGTCTCTACTGATGAGATCACTACCTATCGCCGCAGAGTGCAGACCATAACCAACAACACTCTGTCGATTGCTCACACACTCAATCCACCACCTGCTTCAATGGCTTCACGTAACACTGTTGAGGGCGGGGGTGGGGGTATACTGGTACTGCGCCTTGCCCAAGGGTGTCCCGTAGACTAACGGAGGAAAGGACGCGTCTTACATCTTTGATATGGGATACCACTATCCCGCCGCTAACATAATCAACATTTACATGTCAACATTCCTTGCATGTTTAACGAGCAGCTCTATCACAATCAGTTCAGGTGTTTGGACACCTACCACATCCACATCTTTATATTTATCCCATCGGTATTTCCCTTCAGACGTAAGAGGGGGCTGCAAATGAAAACCTCAATATTGTGTGTGTGTATGTGTGTGTGTGTGTGTGTGTGTGTTTGTGTGTGTGTGTTTGTGTTTGTGTGTGTGTGTGTGTGTGTGTGCGCGCGCGCGAGTGAATATATTCTAAAAAAGTAAAGAACACAAGTTTCATTTCTCGATGTAATGACTGCGTTCAAAGCAAGTCCTCAAGCGCCGATAAAGTGCTTGGATTCCTATAGAGAAATCTACTCTAGTGTCACTACTCGGTGTGCCTGACCCGGTCGTGAACAGTCCGCCACAGAAGTCACGCCATTTTAAAACTTCCCACTCAACTCATACACTTGCTGAACCTACAGGCATGTATCACCATACTGGACATTCTTACGCTGATGAAATTCTATAGGTTTCACCCCCTCCACTGATTAAAAAAAAACCGGATAACAGAACTCTGCTCCTCTTTGGTGCTGTCAAAAATGGGGCGGCCATCTTTAAACTATCCTTATGATGTCACCGTGTTAGTTTGCACCGTGATGTCACATGCTTAACACTCTTGACACTCTTAACAACAATATTGACAGGTTACAAGACAATGGTATAGTTAGTGTAATTTTAAGGTTTTCTTGTGAGGTTCCGTCGTATCTTAGTTCATCGACGAACTAGGCATGACTACACTCCCCAGTTTCAGCACTTATCGTTTCTATACTGATGACTATTCAACGATGTCTGCGTGCCATAGTTCACAGTTTTTCAAGCCTACACTACGTAGTTTCGCGGGTGAATATATTTCAGCAGTCACATATCTATAAACATCCTACTTCGTGTCGCAGTTTCTTTAACAGAGTACAGTAATCACGGATCTACAAACTCACTGTTATGGTGTCGCAGTTATTTGAACATTTCAGTACTCACATAACACATTTAAATAATCATATATCTATAAACTCACTATCTAGTGTCGCAGTTATTTGAACATTTCAGTACTCACGTAAAACACTTTAGTAATCACATATCTATAAACATCCTACTTAGTGTCGCAGTTACTTGAACATATTTCTGTAATCACATATCTATAAACTCACTAATTAGTGTCGCAGTTTTGTTTTAAAAAAAATATTTCAGTGCTGACATAACACACTTCAGCAATCACATATCTATAAACTCATTATTTAGTGTCGCAATTATTTTAACATATTTCATTAATGACATATATGAACTCACTACTTACTTAACCTCGCAGTTATCTAAACACATTTCAGTAATCACATATCTATAAACTCTATACTGTTGTAGTTCTTTAAAGATATTTCAGTACTCACGTATCTATAACCCTAAAGATGACGTAAAAATAAAGCTAACTTTTATTTCCTTTAGAGTGCAACCTTGACATACATAAACGTACAATGATCTCCGGTGCCTTGTTCCTATTGTGAAAAATAACAATGTGATAGTCAGTGGCCGTATGTATGATTTCAGTGAACAATAGATATTACTGTGGCGTGTACCACTGCAGCCAAAATATAGTAAATAACAGCGAACTTCTCTGTGACACAGGAGAAAGCTCACTCGGTGAATACGGATTGCTGTCAGAGAAACCAGTGGTTAATAAGTAACGGCGCTAGGAAACTAAGATGTATGGGAAGTTGAACACGCGAGCACGTCTCGTTCTTAACTTGTCAGTGAGCACACGCCGTGCCAAAGCTATATCCTGTTAGTAGTTATTTCAGTTACTCACCATCGCATAAACAGAGACAATAATTTACCATCTATCTAGTAAATACAGTGTTACAGTAATCCATTATCTATTGACTAAATCACTACAGTAACTTGTAATCTAGTTAATAAATCATTACAGCAACTCTTCATCTATTGACTAAATCACTACAGTAACTTATAACCTAGTTAATAAATCATTTCAGTAAATCTTCATTTATTGGCTAAATCACTACAGTAACTTATAACTTAGCTAATGAATCATTACAGTAACCCTTCATCTATTGACTAAATAACTACAGTAACATATAATCTAGTTAATAAATCATTACAGTAACTCTGCATCTATTGGCTATATCTCGACAACAGCTTATCACCTAGTTAATAAATCATTACAGTAACTCTGCAACAATACTAAATCACGACAATAACTAGGAATGCCGTAAATACATCAACACAATTTATCACAGTCTAGTAAATAAATCAACGCATTATCCCATCATCTAATATATAGATCAACACAGGATATTTACCTACAAGTAACTCACTTTACAGTAAATAAACGTTACAGTAACTCACTACACAGTGAATCAATCACTGCTGTGACACAGAATGCAGTGACTTTTAATCTAGTAAACAATTCGCCACAGGAGCACACCCTGTTGATAATAACAACCACTGAAGTAAGACAAGATATTGGTATTAACCCGTTACAGCAACACACGGCATGGTAGAATGAAACAAGTTCCTATAGTGCGGGAGCACAAGGTATGAAATTCACATCTACCGGTAAGCCACTGTGGGGATTTCACTTTCGCAAATACAGATGTTATAAGCGGTTTTCGGCTGCCTTGATCTGGGAAAACCTCGTTCAGATGTGTGTATGTGTGTGTTTGTGTGGGTGGGAGGGGGTGGGGTGAGAGGGAGGGAGGGAGAGAGAGAGAGAGAGAGAGAGAGAGAGAGAGAGAGAGAGAGAGAGAGAGAGAGAGAGAGAGAGAGAGAGAGAGAGAGTCCCCATTAATTTGCTCACATAAATAAACACGGACGTACTCACGCGGAAAAAGAACATAAGCGTAGAGTAATGGAATGAAACTGGGTGTTTGTGGGAATCCCACCCGTCCCGTGTCGGGGTGCCCTCCTGGCAACCCTACTACTGTGATTGATAACCAGGAAGGTGCTTGGCACGTGCAACACGACGAAGAGCTTATCGAGATGACTTCATGTGGCATTAGAGGTCGTGGTTGTAGGCAAGTGGTGGTTACTGACATAAATACTATAGTCAACATTCTTACTGAGATACAATTAGAGGTGGTGGTTGTAGGCAAGTTGTAGTTACTGACATGAATACTATAGTCAACATTCTTCTCGAGATACAATTAGAGGTGGTGGTTGTAGGCAAGTTGTGGTTACTGACATGAATACTATAGTCAACATTCTTCCTGAGATACAATTAGAGGTGGTGGTTGTAGGCAAGTTGTAGTTACTGACATAAATACTATAGTCAACATTCTTTCTAAGATACAATTAGAGGTGGTGGTTTTAGGCAAGTTGTGGTTACTGACATAAATACTATAGTCAACATTCTTCCTAAGATACAATTAGGGGTGGTGGTTGTAGGCAAGTTGTGGTTACTGACATAAATAATATAGTCAACATTCTTCTCTGAGATACAATTAGAGGTGGTGGTTGTAGGCAAGTTGTGGTTACTGACATACATACTATAGTCAACATTCTTCCTGAGATACAATTAGAGGTGGTGGTTGTAGGCAAGTTGTAGTTACTGACATAAATACTATAGTCAACATTCTTCCTAAGATACAATTAGAGGTGGTGGTTGTAGGCAAGTTGTGGTTACTGACATAAATACTATAGTCAACATTCTTCCTGAGATACAATTAGAGGTGGTGGTTGTAGGCAAGTTGTAGTTACTGACATAAATACTATAGTCAACATTCTTCCTAAGATACAATTAGAGGTGGTGGTTGTAGGCAAGTTGTGGTCACTGACATAAATACTATAGTCAACATTCTTCCTAAGATACAATTAGAGGTGGTGGTTGTAGGCAAGTTGTGGTTACTGACATAAATACTATAGTCAACATTCTTCTATGAGATACAATTAGAGGTGGTGGTTGTAGGCAAGTTGTGGTTACTGACATAAATACTATAGTCAACATTCTTCCTGAGATACAATTAGAGGTGGTGGTTGTAGGCAAGTTGTGGTTACTGACTTAAATACTATAGTCAACATTCTTCATGAGATACAATTAGAGGTGGTGGTTGTAGGCAAGTTGTGGTTACTGACATAAATACTATAGTCAACATTCTTCCTGAGATACAATGGCCAGATGTCGGCCACGGAGGATATATACTGAAGCACATTAAAACCGCACCACTGTATAATCCAGGAACAGAGTGAGATGTAAATATACGTGTTTACAAGTTTACATATTTGGAATCTCTATTCATTTTCCCATGAACCCATGCTGTCATTAATTTGGACAATTGATAGTTTTTGATATCCAATGCATTTTGTGCAGGCAAGGCAGAAAACAAAAAATGCAGTCAATTAAAAAAACATCACCACCCTATCCTCAGTATGTCCATCGTGTGCTTGCAAGCAAGCTTGGCAGCGGATCCGTATGGAACGCTCACGTCTCTGAAGGACATTTCTGGGAATCAAGTCCCATTCACGTGTAAGAGTAGCTTCTAGCTGTAGCAGATTAGCTGCAGAACCTTGCCTGTAGACTTTTCGTCCAAGCTCGTCCCACATATGTTCTATAGGGGACATGTCTTGTGATAGGACGGGCCAATCAATCGTCAGAATGTTTTCCTACAGTAGATCCACAACACAGAATGGCATAGAAAACCTAATAGCCTCAACCCAATTGAATAGTGAAAATCACAACTTATATCTTAACATAGCAAAAACAAAGATAATGCATACAGATAAAACTACAATGGAGAAAGAAATATACATTAATGGGGGACATTGGAGGTGGTGGAAAATTTTAAATATCTTGGGTCATTGATTACCAATAACGGTGACACAATGAAATAAATTAAACGGCGACTATCCATTGCTCTTCAAAGACTAAAACAGCTGAATAAATTATGGAGTGGGACAGACAGAACTACAAACATTAGATTTTTAAGAGCATGCATCTTTCCCATTGCAACATACGCCTGTGAGACATGGACACTTACTAAACAAGCTGAACAGCGCATAAACGCCTTTGAATATAAATGTTATAGACGAGTTCTAAGAATATCTTGGGTAAAGAAAAGAACAAATGCATCCATACTTCAAGAGTTGAATATTGAGATTGCACCTATTTTCGATCTCGTCTTCTGATCTGCCGTTTGATGATATTATACTTCCTAGATACTTGAAGCTCTTTACTTGTTTCAAGGGATGTTCGTTTAGGTGAATTGTTGTTGTTTGTTCTTCTCTAGTAATAGTCATTACCTCTGTTTTGCTTGTGCTAATTTTCATGTTATGTTCCCTACACATTTCGTTTAGACTATTCATGTGGTCTTGTAATTCAGCTTCTGATTTTGCTATTAGTGCGTGGTCGTCCGCAAACAGGAGTTCTCTAATGGTTAGATTTGCAGATGATTCTTCTTCTGTGTTCTCGTCATGCGGTATTCTTGCTGTCTCTGCTTGGCTGGTTTCTTTACATATGTTGTCTATATATGTTATGAACAAGAGAGGGGACAGGACACAACCTTGTCGTACTCCAGATCTTATGGTGAAGGGTTCTGAGTGTCCTCCAGTTGCTCTCACTATGCATTCACTGTTGTTGTATAAACTTCTACATAGGTTTGTTAGATGTGTACTCACTCCATATTGTTTAAGGATTTCCCACAGCTTGTTTCTATCTACCCTATCAAATGCCTTTTCTTGGTCGACAAAGGCTAAGTAGAGTGTTTCTTGGAATTCGATTGATTTTTCTATAAGTTGTCTAAAAGCAAAAATGGCATCTGTGCATCCTTTGTTTTTCCTAAATCAAAGTTGCGTTTCGCTTAGCTGGGGTTCTAAAGTAGTTCGTAATCTTTTTTCAAGAACTTTGCAAAAATATTTTCCCAGTATGACTCAACAGTGAAATGCCTATGTATTGTGTGCAGTCTCTTTTGCTGCCTTTGTTTTTCCAAATTGGGATAATTATGGTGTTTCCCCAGTCTCGTAGTGTCTGTTGTTCTACCCAAACATGGTTGAATAGTCTATGTAGCCAAGCTGTTCCTACTTCTCTTGCTGCTTTAATTAGTTCATTTGGTATTTCATCCTGTCCCGGTGATTTGTTCAATGGAGCTTCTTCTTCTTTCGTTCGCCTAAAATATGTTTATAACTGCAATGTTGTCTCTTGTATGAATCTAACAGTCTTTTTTAGTTCATTCAGCGGTCCATAGAGTTTATCTTCCACTGTTGTCTCTCTAGGCCAGAAGGTTCGCCTGGATATGTTGTAGTTTGGGCAATCCTGGAGTATGTGCTCTGCTGTCTGCGACGCCAAACCACATGTGCACATGGCTGAGTCACCAATCTTGAATTTTGTATACATGTGGTTGCGTAATCTATTGTGTCCTGTTCTGAGGCGCAGAAGCATGACCTGTTCTGGTCTGTCCATAACGTGGTAGTCGTCTTGAGTAAGGTTTGGTGGCCTTCTGACTGATTTGATCATTCTTTTCTTTTGGTGGTATGTAATAGGCACATCTGGTTGTTCTTCTTGTGCTCCTTCCTTAGCCAATCAATCAGCTCTGTCGTTTCCGGGGATTCCACAGTGGGATGGTATCCACTGTATGGTGATCTTACGATGACTGCTAAGTTCAGAAAGCAGTGTCCTCAGAACTGGCAATTTCCCAGACAGGAGCGCCTCTATTACGGATTTTGCATCTGTCAATATCACCACAGGTTGTGTACCATGGCTGGTATTTTGTAATTTCTCTGTGGCTATCTTGATTGCCTCAATTTCAGCATCATAATTATGGCAGTACTTTCCTGTTGGAATTCTGGCCGTGTCTCTATATTATTTGGGTATTCTATATACACTCCCGCTCCTCCATTTCGAACAGCATTTTGTGCTGACCCATCTGTGTAGACTCGGATCCAGAGGTCCTGTGGGTATTCGTCATCAAGGAAGCTGAGAGTGGCTGTTGTGCTCTGTACACTGCTCTGTTCTTCCTTGTCAAATATTCCTCTCATTTTTGACTGGATTTGTAGCGATATTCTATGTTCATCTTTCCACGGGGTTCGCTCTGGAATAGTTGTCAGGGGGATATCAACTGTGGGAAGATCGATGGTTTCTCTGCAGAGTTGTTTGGCCTGGTGGATGAAACTACTTCTTTTCAACCGACCCATAGCTAAGTTTTCAAATCTGTTCTTCATAGGGTGGCCTGGCAAGCTGAGAAACTTTTCTGCTTGTATTAGTGTTTTTGTATCTCTGCGTTCTCTTAAAGCTTGTGTCCTCCCCATTTTCTCCATTGCTACTATAGGGGTTGATTTCATCCCTCCTGTGATGACTCTAAGAGCTTGATTTTGCACCTTGTCCAGCTCCTGCAATGTAGTTTTTGATGCTGAACACCACGCAGTTGACCCGTATTCCAAGTGTGGTCGTATGCTCTGTTGATAAACTTTGCTAAGTATTTTCCCACTGGCTCCCCAAGTGGTTCCAGTTAGCTTTCTCAGGATGGCAATTTTCCTTCTGGCTTTTGTTACTGCTTTTTTTAATATGTTTTCTCCATGTCAGCCTGTCGTCGAATGTTACACCAAGGTATGTTGGTTCCTTATCTTCTCTTAGGGGTGTTCCATTTATCTGAATGCTCCCTGCCTTTTGTTTCGGAGAAAGGGTAAATAGAGTGGTGCTGCACTTGTCAGTGTTTATGCTGATACACCATCTA
The DNA here is from genome assembly GCA_014155875.1 of Cepaea nemoralis. Taxonomy (NCBI): domain Eukaryota; kingdom Metazoa; phylum Mollusca; class Gastropoda; order Stylommatophora; family Helicidae; genus Cepaea; species Cepaea nemoralis. The sequence continues at coordinate 67,610 of JACEFZ010009126.1, forward strand.
TCCGCCCATGCAACAAATGTATCTACAGCTCTTTGTAGCAATATGGTGGCCACTGATGCATGTTCATTTGCGCTCCACAAAACCAGGTCATCAGCGTACATTGCCGCTTTAATTCCATTGGGTAGAGTAGCAACAAGATCATTGATGAAGATTAGAAAAAGTGTTGGGGACAGGACTCCGCCCTGGGGAACACCGTGACGCAATAGTACTTTCTTGCTCTTGAGACCGTCTATCTGTACTCGGGCTCTTCTGTTGTGCAAGTATGCTTTTACCCATTTGTACATTCTTCCATTGACTTTACAGTTTCTCAGTTTCTTCATCAGACCTTCTTTCCAGACTTTGTCAAAGGCTTTCTTCATATCTATCCAAGCCGCAAGTACCAGCTTCTTCTCTTGGAATGCATCCTCAACTTCTTGAGATAAGTAGGTTGTCTGATCTTCCGTAGAGTAGCACTGCCTAAAGGCAGCCTGTTGTGGCACAAGGATGTTTTCACTTTCAATGTACCACTGTAGTCTGTGATTGATGACGCGTTCCATTGTTTTGCAGAGACACCTGGTGAGGCTAATGGGTCTGTAGCTGGAGGCAATGGAACTTTCTTTCCCAGATTTTAGGAGGGGTATCATGATTGCTTCTCTCCAGACTTGTGGAACACTGCCTAAGGTCCATGTATTATTAAAGATCTGTAGCAGCTTTGCTTTGGCCTCTGTTCCTAGGTTCCTGATCATTTCATTGGAGATACCATCAGCTCCTGGTGATTTTCTCATTTTCAGCTTTGAAATGGCTAGCTCCAGTTCACTGAATGTGATAGGTGTCTCCATAACCTCATGTACAACTTCCTTCTGTCCTGTATTTTGCCATTTCTCTCGAATCTCCTGTTGTTTCTCTAGACTAATTTCAATATTGTTATCTTGTGCGAATGAGTCCGCAAAATGGTCAGCTGCTTGCTTTCCTGTTAAGGTGTTTCCGTCTTTATGTAGCGCAATTTTTGAGTTTCTCCCTGTGCCCTCATCGTTAAGCTGTTCTATTAGCCTCCATAACTTTCTTGTGTCTTTTTCAAAGTTCAGTGACTCTGTTTTCTCCTGCCAGCTTTTCCGTCTAGCCTGCAGTTGGGCCCTTTGAAATTTGGCTTTTGCGTGCTGATATTTATTGTGGTGCTCTTGGCTGGGATTGGCCTCTGCTTGTTTTCTACATATATCCACATCATTATGCAACTGTTCCAGTTCACTATTCCAGTAGGGTTTATAATGTTTACGGGCTCCTCTTGTTATTGTTTCGCGTGCTGCCTGTAGTATGCATTTCCCAAACTCTTCAACTACTTTATTTATGTCCTTCTCAGTGTTCAGGTTTCTAACCAGTATGCTAGTGCGATGCTTGTACATTGCCCAGTCTGCTTTCTTGTAGTTCCACCTCGAGATGGTGCTGCTTTCACTTACAAGCTCATTTTCTACAGTTAGAAAGACTGGCCGATGGTCACTGCCACCAAGTTGTTTCCCAACAATTCGTGTAATGTTCCATTCCAGGTCTGGTGAATGAAACGCCAGGTCAGATTCAATGGAGCTAATCTGATGGCTTCTATAATTTCTTCTTTTAGTATGTCTGGTTCTAGTTCTTCGGTGACATCTGTGTAGGTCTCTTGAATTCCTGTGATATCTGATGGGATGTTGAGAAGTTGTTCGAAATACTGCTTCCATCTTATTAGGATCTGTTTTTGTTCCCATTTACTTGTATATTATATTGTGGTATTTCGTTCTTCCAAGTGACGACCATAATATGTGTTTGTTATTTTACAATTTAATTCTAACCCTGGTTGTTCACTGTGTGCAACAACCGCATCTACTAATTGTTTCAGATGCTGCTCATTATCTGAAATCAATACTTTATCATCTGCATAACTAATGTCATTGATGTTTCGTCCTCCGATGATGACTCAATTTATATCTTCTACATTTCTGAAAATATTGTCACTGTATATGGATAAAAGATCTGGAGACATCACACTTCCCTGTCGCACATCTCTCTTAATAGGCTGATATTGTCCCACTTCATTATCAATCCCTATAGCAGCTTGTTGTTTCCAATATATGTTTTTTTTTTATAAAACAAGTCCAAGGTCTTTTCCATCGATTTGTAGATCTTCAAGCATCCTTATCATGTCGACATGTCTCACTTTATCGAAAGCCTTTGTGTAGTCATAAAAATAAAGATATCGATCTTTGTTTACTTCTATAGAACGTTAAATTACTGTTCTCAGTATATACACAGCATTTACTGTACCCTTGCCTTCTACAAACTCACATTGTTCTTCACATATTTCAGGTTGTATTTTCTTCCTAACTCTTTGCATGATAATTCTTAATTAACAAAATCTTCGTGATGTGACTCATTATACTAATTGTTCGATGTTGATCACATTCCAAGGCTCTTGATTTCTTCATGAGGTATATTTCTAGTGTCATATATTGTATTCAGCAGTCTGGTACCTTTATCTATTCCATATTTTTCTAAAGCATTAATCATTTCTGTTGTGATGCTGTATGAACCGGGAGTCTTGCCAGATTTCATATGGTTAAGAGCTTTCCGAACCTAAATCTTCAAAACTTATGGTTCTTTATTATTATTTTGAATATTATACTGTTCTTACTCTGTTATCATCATAAAGTTTTTTAACATAATTTGACCATACATGTAAAATCTGATCTTTATATATTATGATTTTTTCCTTCTTTTGTCTTTAGGCAGCCTGCTGATGTACGTGTTCTTTGATTAGTAAGCTCCTGAATTCTTTTGTGCATTAGTTTGGTATTGTTTACGGTTGTGTTGTTTTGCAATGTCTATGCAGTTGTTCTCGGGTCATGCTTCTTTTGTCTCCTTACATAATATTCCGACTTTTCTGTGAATGTCTTCATATTTGGCAGGATTATTTTTGTTCTGTCTTCTTGTTTCCATTAGTTGTAAAATTTCTTCAGTCATCCATGTCTTACGACCCACTTTCTGTAAATTTGGAATAGTTTTTTTTCCTGCAGCACAACTGACTGAATTCTTTAACATTTCCCATTTGATCATCCACTCTTGAAATAGGATCTCTAGATCAGACAATATATCAAATTTATTCTTTACTTCTATGTTAAAAGTATCTTGTATTTGTTTGTCAGTTTTCAATTTGTAAACATCATACTTATGGTTTCCTGTTGTATACTTGACTTTCTTTAACTTTACCCTCAATGTCCCTGCAATTAATCTGTAATCACTGTAACAGTCTGCATTTGGGACAGTTTTTACGACAGCTAACGCATTTCGAAACCTTCTGCTAACCAGGATGTATTCTATCTGGTTTTTAATCCTGCTGTCTGGATTCTTCGATGTCCATAATCTTCTAGAATGCTGTTTAAACCAGGTGTTTCCTACAACCATTTCTTTTTCTTTTGCTCATTCTATAAATCTATATCCTCTTTCATTTCGCTCTCCCAAACCATGGTTACCTACACTGCATCCATCGCTTTGATTTCCTACTTTTGCGTTGAAATCACCCATTATAATATTTATTTCTGATTTGTTTTACATTTGTTAAAGCAGACTCCATGTCATTATACAATTCCTCTATACTTTCTTCACTGTAGTCACTTGTTGGAGCATATACTTGAATTACATATATTTTAAAAGGTATTCCGTTTAATTTATTTTACTAATAGAACTCTGTCTGACACGGCCAAATATCTTTTAACAGAATTTAATGTTTGCCGATCCAATATAATGGCCACCCATCTTTGGCGTTCTTCTCCCTCAGAATAAATAATCTTACAATTCTCTCCTGTCTTGATCCCTGCCCTTTTCCACCTCATTTCGTACATTCCTAAAATATTAATCTTCTCTCTTTCCATTTCTAGTTTGATATTTTCTAATTGTCCATCTGCACTCAATGTTCTAACATTCCAATTTCCTACTTTCAATGATAGTAATCGTTTGGACGTAGTAGCCTGCTGAAGGTCTGGAGTCACCTGGTGCACATGACTATCCCTACCTAGCGAGGCTGCTCCTATGAAGCACCCATTTACGCCGTTTCTCTGATTTTCGATGAGACCGCACAATATAATTTTCTTGGCATCTGTAAACAAGGTAGTTTGCCATTGCTTCCCTTCCTAGTAGTGACCATACTGGCTAATGAACGTAGCTATTGTCTCCTCAAAAAAGAGATCCTCTGCCTACAGTTGTGAAGTGGAGACCATAATCTACAACTATCGGTCAGCTGCTCTTTAGCTTCATCCCCCACCTGCACACTTGGCTTCACGTAACCCTGATCGGGGGGGGGGGGCTAACCGGGTACTCCACCTTGCCCAATGGTGTCCCGTAGGCTAGAGGAGGAAGGAGGCACGTTCTCCTGTAATTAGGGATACCCCTCCCCACCCCATATATATATATATATATATATATATATATATATATATATATATATATATATATATATATATAATATATATATATATATATATATATATAACGTGAATGTATGCTGTGACAACATTGTCCGTGTAACGAAAATTTAGATATGGAGTTAATAAAAATAATGCTTACAAAATCATGCAATGACTGCAAACAGGCCATGATAAATGACAAATAACACAGATAGGATATAACTTCGCTGGAAGATATTGCTTTCATCATCATGAATGCACTAACCTATTGATCGATCTAACAACACGCCCGTCGCAAAGCTTACTTTCCCCGCGCAAATATTTAACATTGGGAACCAGGCCATCTACAATCCAGCAAAAATATGGAAGATGTAGGTCAGTTCTCTCTTGTTATGTTTACAGCAAACACACACCTCACAAGAAATACTGGACACTGTGAACAGGACATGACGTATCCCCGGCTGTATGTTCTCAATGGGAATGACATTAAAGCACGACTAATTGGCACACACTGCTACGTGTAACAGTTTCAAGAAATTACTGCTAATTAATACTAGATAAACAGACTAATAGACAGACTGACGGACGGAGAGATAGATAGACATACAGGCGGAGAGACAGACATACAGACAGATAGATCTTGTTTCCCCCAATCTAAAGTCACAAAGCAAATATTTCAATGTACCATGTGTGTTAGAACTCTTGAATGAAAAACCGGTGAACGCTCAGTGCACTGAACCGCAATCATAAGTGTCCTCAATGGCAGCAGCCCTTTAGAAAATGTCATACCAGACGGTGATGTATAACTGGTGCGCTCGCTTACCAAGATATTGGTCTGGGTTCAATCCTCAGCGCTGGCGGGATTCTTAGGCCTTGGCCCAGTGTATGCTAGGGCCTAACGCTTCATACTCTAACGGCGGAACTATCATCTGATGACCTCTACTTGTTTGATGATGATGGTGTCACCTGGCACACAAACTAAGCCACAGAGATGTCACAAGTGAGCATCCATTGAATGATTCCACCTAATAACACAAGTAACCCCTTAGTGAATGAGGTGGTGAAAGCACACACGGTAACTGCTACTGAGCACAATACTAGAACACTTCGCATCCGCTTGTGTTGAAATTAAAATCTGCTTTGGTTAAAAACAACCAAAAGTCCGGTCAAGTTAGCAGACATCAGAGTTGGTAGGGTCGTATGCACAAAGGTATTCACGGTGAACAGAGAGTGATGATTGGCACAATAACCGTGTCCAACAAACAACGCGTCTCACAATACAAATCTCACCGCAAACAATGCTCACCTAGTGAAGTTGGCAGCTGGCGGTCTCTGTAACTCCAGCTTAAGTCTCTTTTGATAGTTGTAGGTTGTGGCAAAGGGGAACACAGAGACTTTGCCTTAAAATGTTGTGTTCGTGCATGGGTGATAGTTGTGCTCATTAAAGCATGCCCAGGCATTCAGGCACAAATCATCATCATAAAGCAGCTTGTCATGTGCAGAAATATGCGCTCGTGACAGTCTTTCGAAATATCTCTCTACCATAGGCCAAACCCACATATCCTGCCTGTGTTGCTGGCTTGTGCAGATTATCTATCAAATCCTGAAATCATCTACCATGTTTTCTTGTTCTATTCCGAAGACACGCCTGGTTTAAACACCATTCCCTGAGAGAGAGAGAGAGAGAGAGAGAGAGAGAGAGAGAGAGAGAGAGAGAGAGAGAGAGAGAGAGAGAGAGAGAGAGAGAGAGAGAGAGAGAGAGAGAGAGAGTATATTATAATGAATGCATGTTTGTTAATGTGTTTGTGAATGTGAGTGTGTGTGTGTATGTGTGTGTGTGTATGTGTGTGTGTGTGATTATGTGAGCATATTGTTTGAGTTTTTGTGTAAATGACATATGCATATCTGTTTGTGTGTGTGTGTGTTTGTGTGTGTGTGTGAGCCTGTGTGTACATGTATGTGCGTGTGTGTATGTATGCGTGTGTGAGTCTGTCTGTGTGTGTGTTTGTGTGTGTGTGCGCGCGCCTGCCTGTCTCATAACATAAAAATATGGATTGTTTATGTTCACAGCATTCATTTTACAATATTTTTATATGTGTTTATAACATGCACAATAGGCAATTAATGTGTGAAAGATAGTGGTTGAAATAGCCGAATGTAAGACGGGACTGCGTGCCCAATTTGCCCTCTTTGAAAGTTAGTTCTTCTTCCATTTATTTCCGAGTGAAACATAAGTCTTCAACCAACCAATGCCAGATCCTCCAATCATTTGCTGCCTCTGACTGCTCCATCGTCCCCCCTCCCTATGTTATTCACGTGTCTCTAATGCTGGTCTCCGAGTGCTTTAGATGGCCCTCTACTTGTGTTTTGTGTGTGGGATAGGAAGGACTTTATAGTTATACTCGTACTGACAGGTCTTCTCAACGCTGTGTCTTTTCTCATCTCTAGGTTAAGTGGGATGTGTTTAGTTCATGAGCTCCACACCGGTGATTATGCCTCCCATAACTGCAGCATTAGTACTCTATCCTGTGCAGGCATCAATCAATGAATGAATGTGTTTTGGCAGGTCAGAATGGCTTAATGAATAAGACCACTCATTCTTAAACATCAGTCAACTGGACTAAACTGTTGACTTGAGGATGTAAAATACAAGTACATGTGTACCTCTTACATCGGAGTGGGTTTGCCTTGTGGCGAGGGACACTGGTAATAGGGAAAGCTAATAGACACTCAAAAATGCAATCCAGAGCATCAGAAGTAGTAACACGTGTATGGACTACGTGTGAGTTAAATGCAAGCAACAGAAAAAAACAAAAAACAAATGTGTTTTGTTTATAAGCAATTGTTTTAAACCAGAGGTTCTCAACCGGTGGTGAATTCCCCCCAGGGGGGAATTTTAGGGTTTCGGGGGGGAGGGGGGGGGGGGGGGGGGGGGGTTAGATTATTTCAAGATCGCGTTAATACACGAACCGATTACTTGATATAGTTTTTCCCTTCATACTTTATGGTTCTGTACTTCTCGCCCTTCTGAAATTCATTTTATAACGCAAGTAGACCTGCAAATCACGTTTTATGTGGACGTCTACACTTGTTCTAGTATGTGTTATTAAATTTAGCTTCAATTGTATGTATACTGTGTTAAAAAAAGGGGGGGGGGGGATTTATAGGGAGGAAATAAGAAAAAGGGGGGGGGGAATTACATTCTTAACATATGGTGAAGGGGTGCATGGGCCAAAAAAGGTTGAGAACCACCGTTTTAGACTTTCTTCGTATTTCTGATCCAGAAAGCAGATGTTTGACGCTAGAGGTAAATATTCTAAAAGTGGTTCTGGATTTAATTCTGTTGACCTCCACACATTTTCTTGCGCCGTGAAATGCCCTTTTGTTTTCTAACTTTAATATCACTGTCTGTTTAGACAATGGTCTCTGATCACTATGGTCACTGCCAAGAACAAAATATGCATTCTTGATAGTTGCCTAGGCAACTATAGCATTCAAAGAAAGTACTGACACAGACAGCTAGGGGGACATCAACGACATATCTCCAACTGAAGTACACCAATCACAACCTGTACCGGACTCTGCATCTACTGACGTTCAACAACCAGCTTGCTTTTTATTTGATCACCTCCATCATTCAACATTATAATAGAGAGCTATACATATTGGCTATCCGCACGCAAGAAAGACAAAATTAGCCATCTACGTCCCCTTGCCTCTTCCCCCACTTCGACACCCATCAGCCACACCAAAGTGGTATGCATACCGCCTGACCTACCACTGTCTCCTGAAGAACATGCTGTTTTAGGTAAAGGTCTTAGTTTTGTCCCTCTACGCCCCCGTATGGACAGTCGCGCTATCTTGGAAGACGATTCCAACTTCCACAGACGACTCCGCCTCAAGTACCACCATAGAGATAAGCCGTCCACAGTCCCACACACAACCTCCTGGCATTTTCCAATCTTCAACTAAAACTCGTTCCACATGGACCCCACCTGCCGGAGTTTCCAACGCGCTTGACCTCTACATAGCTAACACACTCCATGAGATTAAGCAACTTTCTTTCCCCTCGCTTGAAACGCTCCAACCTATCCCCTCCCGAATGGCGTGCCCTATCCCAACTACAACACAGACAGGACATATTCATCAAACCCGGCAGATAAATGTGGTGCGGTGGTTGTTTGGCGAAAAGATCTATATGTCCAGGAAGTCATGTCCCAACTTAATAAACCTGATAATTATTCCCCCTGCGCCGAAGACCCCACTCTTTCCTATAACCGGAAGATTCAAAATATAATCAAACAGCTCATATGTGAAGATACCTTACCACCCAGTGCCTCTTCACTTCACATCCATGACTCTGACTTGGGCAAACCCACCCTCTACATGCTGCTCAAAATACATAAACTCAAAAATCCTGGACGTCCGATAGTTTCCGCCTGCTCATGCCCGACTGAACTGATCTCAGCGTTTCTTGACAGGTATTTCCAACCTCTAGTTGCGAATCTCCCGCCATACATTAAAGATACAACGCATGCGTTACTTTCATTCAACTCTCTCCAACTGACTCCTGGGAACACATACAGACTATTCCTAATGGATGTATGTTCCCTCTATACTCCCATCCTCACGCTGATGGCCTCAGGGCGCTACAGTTCTTTCTGGATCAACGCACAGATCAAGCCATCCCTACTCGCACACTTGTGAGACTCGCTGAATTGATCCTCACCAATAATTCCTTTGAGTTCAATGGCCACTACTTTAGTCAAATCAAAATCAAAATCAAATCAACTTTATTTTAAAAGGGTCACAAATTGGGCACGCAGGCCCATCTTACATTCGGCCCTTCCAATCAATCATCTTTCGTTCATCAAGAGCATTATACATATAAGTAAGAATCGGCACAGCCTGACGCGAGAGGATACATCGGGAAAACAAAACGCCTCGTCAACCAACACAGAACTGGCACTATTAGCCACCGGACGCTGATGCATATGCTGGGGGGAGGATCTGAGCACCTATGGACATGTCCGGAGTGCAGCGAAGATACCCCAACTGATAACTGATAACTGAAAACCGATTATACATTCATATAGGAAGAAAAATAAACATTGTGAAATGAACGTTGTAAATATAAACAAGGCAAATTACCATGTTATGGAGCCCATCTCCCACCTACCCACACATCACCCCACCCACACACACATACACACAACCACCTACCCACACACACACCCAGGGAAACATACATACCCCACCAACCGACCCATCCCCCACCCACACACACTGCCCTCATCTATTCCCCAACCCAAACACACTCGCCACCCACAAACATCCCCCACCAACCCACACATCCCGCGCCCACCCACATACACATCCTAACCCACACATCCTCTCCCCACCCACACCTCCAACCACCCATCCCTCAGCCACACCTCCATCGACCACGTATTCCCCACCCACGCACACACATCCCCCACAAACCCACACATTGCACATCCACTCACACATCCCCAAACCATACACGCACATCCCCACAAACTGACATCTCCATACCCACACACACACACACACACACACATCTCCCTAACCACCTATACATCCCCAATCAACTCACACACACCCCACTACCCATACATACATCCTCCACCCACCCACACATGCCCTAACCCAATCCCCCACCACACACATCCCCCACCAACACATCACATACATCCCCTACCACGCTTTTTTTTTCATTTCGTTGTTTATCTATCTGTGTTGTCCTGTCCTTGACAAAGATTCTGAGAATCGAAACGTCGGCCGTCCTGTGAGTCGTATTGCACGCTTTTGTGTGTATTTTATTTTATTATTCATTTTATATATTTATTGATTACTTCTGATTTTGGATTTTCACCTGTATTCCGGTATACGATGGATCTCCTTGTAAGGTATTTCAATCTCATTCTTTCCATCTCAATCTGTTCCCGTGCCTTCCCAACCTGGTCCCACAAAAGCATGACCCCTCCCCCCTTTTGTCTATAGGCAATCTACCACCAAGAGGTGCATTTCCTGCCAGCCTATCAGCCTGTTCATTCCCCCGCACCCCCGCATGGCCAGTGCAAAATATCCATACAATTCTCACAATCTGTGACCTCTGAAGCAACGACAGCCATTCCGCACGAAAAATTCCTTTCTCCGCCGTACCAAGCATACTCTTTGAATCCGTAATGAATACAATGTGTGTTGCAGTAGTCTCCTCTAACAAACAGAATGCCGCTGTTACTGCTTCCACCTCCATTCTCATGCTGGAGGTCGTAGTCTCATATGCCAGACTCTCCTTTATCAAGACTCGTCCATTAGCCTTTGCAATAAAACCCCAACCACATCGTCTGTTTCTCACCACTGACCCATCGGGTGTAGATGACTGTCAGCTTGATGTGTGTTGCTCTGGATCAGTTGTCAAACTCAGTGCGGCCCGCTGCCCATTATCTGCACTCACGACCCAGTGTTATTATTACATTGCGCCAGTCTGTCATGTCTTCAGGAACTTCAACCCACTCTTTTCTATGATTGATGGTCTCCAGACCACACACCTGACGTATAGATGTTTCTGCCTGTGACATCCAGGCCTGTCTCGTCATTAAATAGCTCAGTGTGTATTGTAATAGACATTAAATATATACTTGCTTCATGTATTACACGTAATCAATCAAGCTGTGTCCTGTATTAGACATTAAATATCAAGGTGTATCCTGTATTATTCATTAAATTCAAGCGGTATCATGATTTAGACATAAACAATCAAGTTGTATTCTGTATTAGACATAAACAATCAAGTTGTATTCTGTATTTGACATAAACAATCAAGCTTGGCCTTATATCAGACATGATATATCGCAATGCGTCCTGTACCAGACATTACATACCGCAATGATGTAAGTAATCACTTTACCACTGCTTCAGTTAACAATAAATTAGAAGTCACAATCAATTTTGGAGCAAGCTTACAACGTCCACTGTAATGCATTATTATATTTATAATGACAGCACTTTTCAACGTCTATTTACGTTTGCCTGACAGAAAACGACACGGGGAATTCCTGCACCTGTGTTATTATGATAAGCACATATATGCAATGCTCGGTATGAGGTGTTGAACGTGCAGCCGTTGGCACAATGGAAATTAAATAATAGTAGATAAGAGATAAGGAAAAGATAGTAGTCACGGCTGCAGCAGGATATAACAATAGGAAATACAAACAGATAAGTATGTTAACTCCTGCAAACAATTGAGATATACTAAACATAAACGCAGCGTACATACTTTACAACGAACTCCACTACAGTAAACGTAAATCACAGGAGGGAAATTTAAAAACAAAATAATTAAACATAAGTATACTAGGACACAACCAACGACGTGTAATCGAACGTCGTTCACTGGGTCGTAGTATGTGTATACAGAAGTATTGTTTGTTGTATGATATGTCACCATTATCGTCATGTGCCATGCCGGTAAGCGTGGGCGGGCATGTTTTGTCATCTCACTCGATCACCAGAGTCGTGGATCAGCTCAGTGATCTTGTCTCGACCATGCCACGTGGCCAAACCATCCAGGTATTTACTTCTGAGGCCTCCCCTTGTTCTCTTCCCCTCGATCTTGCCAATGGTCACCTCGTTCTCCAATTTATTTCTTCTTATAACATGTCCAAAAAAGTTTTGACTGTCTGCATATAATTTCTCTAATCAGTGTACGAATATCTAATGTTATTGATGTTATGTCCCCCAATGATGATCCCTTTCATATCGTCAGCATTTCTGAAAATATTTTCACTTACAGGGAAAAAAGATCTGGAGACATTACACATCTCTGTCTCACACCTATCTTAATAGGCTGATATTGACCTACTTCAATCTTTATGGCAGTTTATTGTTTCCAATATATGTTTTGCATGAGTTTAAGGTCTTTCCCATCAATTTGTAGAACTGCACGCATCTCCATCATGTTGACATGTCTTACTTTATCGAAAGTCTTTGTATTAAATTCCAAACTGCGAAGGAAATGTTTGTAACTTTGGGTCGGTCTGCCAGCGAAATAGTTACGACAGATTTCACTGAATAAAAGGGACATAGGTACGTTCCCAAGTCCGACGTGGTCTGACCCAGTATATGAGAGCTGCCATAATTTTAGGCCCACGTGTCTGTATGGGGCAGACGATAACTTCCACTTGATCTGGTGCTCACACAACTCCAGTAAACACATGCATTCTCATCCAGCGCTTGTCCCGTGCATAACTTGGCTCCTATAACAGTATTTCTCTCTGCCAAACGCTGATGTTCTGCCTGTGTTACTTCTATCGATCATAAGCCAGATGTCCTGCCTCTGTCACTACAATGCATAAATTATCACTCACATCTTGAATTCATCAAGGCTGTGGTCTCCCCATGCAAGGCCGGTACAACTCCCCTATAGTTATATTTTCTGGACATGCAAGTCTTCTTACATGCCCACATACTTATCTGCCTCAACTTTACTTACTGCTGTAATAGTATATTTGTGTTGGATACATCTGTTTGTTCTCTTATTCGTCCTCAAACTACTCTCCTGTAACAGTATATTCTACAAGGACGCATGTGTGCTTACAGCAGATGTGTTACATGTCGCAGTCTTACACTCATATGTTGCTACAGGACAAACATACCCGAGCTCACCACCCTGATTTGCATTGTTCTATCTATTCCAGTTCATACAGGTTTTAATGGTTTCAGTTTTTGCAGGGCAATGTTGGTGTTCTGTTTCTTTAATCTGTCATCCATCGCCCGCCAGCAGTAAGTCTAAAACCTGCGCTCTGTTATTTCTCTCTGTTAATAAATATATGTTTACTTGTTGGAATTATTGTCTAATTAATTTCGTTTTTATTGCATCGAGTAAAACATTTTGGTTTTCACTTACTCGTGCATTAGTTTTAATAATTTTGCAATTTTCTTTTGTGTTGATAGCAATAGAATGTCGGTAGCATATCGAAGCTCAGTTATTTCTGTTCCTCTGATTTCAAAGGGATTATATTGTTCCTTCTCAATCTTTTCTCCATCATTCCTCAAGATGTTTCCAGTGTATGCATAAACATACAAGGGGACACAGTGCAACTCTGTCTGACTCCATTTTATATATCAAACAAATGCTAATGGTGAGTGTAGGAATTGGCAAGCAGACAGCGCTGAATGGCATACACGACAATTCCTGCCAAGGTGATAGATATAATTATATAAACCAGTGGTTCTCAACCGGTGAGAAATTCCCCCCCCCCAGGAGGGGGGGGGGGGGTGATTTTAGCGTTTCTAGGGAGGGGGGGGGGGAATTAAGATTATTTCAAGATCGCTTTAAAACAAGTACCGATTGCTTGATATTGTTTTTCCCTCCATACTTTACAGTTCTGTACTTCTTGCCCTTCTGAAATTCGTTTTATAACGTAAGTAGACCCACGAATCACGTTTTGTGTAGACGTCTAGACTTGTTCTAGTATGTGTTGTTAAATTTAGCTTCCATTTGTACGCATACTGTGTAGGTGAAGAGGGGTGGGGGATTTATAGGGAGGAAAAACGAAAATGTGGGCGGGGAGGGGGGGGGGGTTACCTTCTGAACATATAGTGAAGGAGTGCATGGCCAAAAAAAGGTTGAGAATGACTGATCTAAACGGGTGCCTCCGTGCTAAGAGGCAAAAGATGTACATCGGGGTTCACAGCGAAGATTAATAGACAGTGTTTAATGCAGAAGAGCCTGGTCTATGATACCACAACATCTAGTCTGAGAATGGAGGTGGGATAAGTCACTGGCTGGAGGATAAACAGCACATACATATCGTGATTGTAAAGGACTGACAAAGAGCAGGGTAAAGACAGGTGTGCTTCTTACATAGTAGTGGCATGCTTCAATAAAACATAAATCTAAGATAAGGAGCATGTATTGGATCTTTCTCCAAGGGCATGCTGGTGTTTTGGGACATGATGAGGCAGACACATTGGCTGGATCTGAACCTCTAGGTGGAGTACTGGTGCACGATAAGGCAGACACATTGGCTGGATCTGAACCTCTAGGTGGAGTACTGGTGCACGATAAGGCAGACACATTGGCTGGATCTGAACCTCTAGGTGGAGTACTGGTGCACGATAAGGCAGACACATTGGCTGGATCTGAACCTCTAGGTGGAGTACTGGTGCACGATAAGGCAGACACATTGGCTGGATCTGAACCTCTAGGTGGAGTACTGGTGCACGATAAGGCAGACACATTGGCTGGATCTGAACCTCTAGGTGGAGTACTGGTGCACGATAAGGCAGACACATTGGCTGGATCTGAACCTCTAGGTGGAGTACTGGTGCACGATAAGGCAGACACATTGGCTGGATCTGAACCTCTAGGTGGAGTACTGGTGCACGATAAGGCAGACACATTGGCTGGATCTGAACCTCTAGGTGGAGTACTGGTGCACGATAAGGCAGACACATTGGCTGGATCTGAACCTCTAGGTGGAGTACTGGTGCACGATAAGGCAGACACATTGGCTGGATCTGAACCTCTAGGTGGAGTACTGGTGCACGATAAGGCAGACACATTGGCTGGATCTGAACCTCTAGGTGGAGTACTGGTGCACGATAAGGCAGACACATTGGCTGGATCTGAACCTCTAGGTGGAGTACTGGTGCACGATAAGGCAGACACATTGGCTGGATCTGAACCTCTAGGTGGAGTACTGGTGCACGATAAGGCAGACACATTGGCTGGATCTGAACCTCTAGGTGGAGTACTGGTGCACGATAAGGCAGACACATTGGCTGGATCTGAACCTCTAGGTGGAGTACTGGTGCACGATAAGGCAGACACATTGGCTGGATCTGAACCTCTAGGTGGAGTACTGGTGCACGATAAGGCAGACACATTGGCTGGATCTGAACCTCTAGGTGGAGTACTGGTGCACGACAAGGCAGACACATTGGCTGGATCTGAACCTCTAGGTGGAGTACTGGTGCACGATAAGGCAGACACATTGGCTGGATCTGAACCTCTAGGTGGAGTACTGGTGCACGATAAGGCAGACACATTGGCTGGATCTGAACCTCTAGGTGGAGTACTGGTGCACGATAAGGCAGACACATTGGCTGGATCTGAACCTCTAGGTGGAGTACTGGTGCACGATAAGGCAGACACATTGCTGGATCTGAACCTCTAGGTGGAGTACTGGTGCACGATAAGGCAGACACATTGGCTGGATCTGAACCTCTAGGTGGAGTACTGGTGCACGATAAGGCAGACACATTGGCTGGATCTGAACCTCTAGGTGGAGTACTGGTGCACGATAAGGCAGACACATTGGCTGGATCTGAACCTCTAGGTGGAGTACTGGTGCACGATAAGGCAGACACATTGGCTGGATCTGAACCTCTAGGTGGAGTACTGGTGCACGATAAGGCAGACACATTGGCTGGATCTGAACCTCTAGGTGGAGTACTGGTGCACGATAAGGCAGACACATTGGCTGGATCTGAACCTCTAGGTGGAGTACTGGTGCACGATAAGGCAGACACATTGGCTGGATCTGAACCTCTAGGTGGAGTACTGGTGCACGATAAGGCAGACACATTGGCTGGATCTGAACCTCTAGGTGGAGTACTGGTGCACGATAAGGCAGACACATTGGCTGGATCTGAACCTCTAGGTGGAGTACTGGTGCACGATAAGGCAGACACATTGGCTGGATCTGAACCTCTAGGTGGAGTACTGGTGCACGATAAGGCAGACACATTGGCTGGATCTGAACCTCTAGGTGGAGTACTGGTGCACGATAAGGCAGACACATTGGCTGGATCTGAACCTCTAGGTGGAGTACTGGTGCACGATAAGGCAGACACATTGGCTGGATCTGAACCTCTAGGTGGAGTACTGGTGCACGATAAGGCAGACACACTGGCTGGATCTGAACCTCTAGGTGGAGTACTGGTGCACGATAAGGCAGACACACTGGCTGGATCTGAACCTCTAGGTGGAGTACTGGTGCACGATAAGGCAGACACATTGGCTGGATCTGAACCTCTAGGTGGAGTACTGGTGCACGATAAGGCAGACACACTGGCTGGATCTGAACCTCTAGGTGGAGTACTGGTGCACGATAAGGCAGACACACTGGCTGGATCTGAACGTCTAGGTGGAGTACTGGTGCACGATAAGGCAGACACACTGGCTGGATCTGAACCTCTAGGTGGAGTACTGGTGCACGATAAGGCAGACACATTGGCTGGATCTGAACCTTTAGGTGGAGTACTGGTGCACGATAAGGCAGACACATTGGCTGGATCTGAACCTCTACGTGGAGTACTGATGCACGATAAGGCAGATGTTGCTATGTCCTGTTGGAATCGTGTGTATAGTGTGTAAGAACAGTTACATCATCATTGCCTGGAGAGAATGGTGCGGCAGGGAGTGACCAGGGGATCATGCCGACACTCAGTTCTCCGAGGAAAGGCCAGACGGGCACATACTCAGATTTCAGCTGGTACAATTAGTATTGAGTCTCTTCGCTGGTTGTTGGAGATGAGAACAGAACGCCAAAGGGAGTGTTGAGGGTGCTGTGATGTCGGTTGTTGACTCAAGTGGTCAAACCCATCCTCTGTATCACCACCTATTCTCGCGGCTGCCTTTTGTTTTGTGTATAGTGTTTTCACGGTGTGCATTAGGAGGCCCACTCCGTGCATTGTGTTCCATAATGTTTCATGTATTGAATTAGTGCACGCAGCAAGAGTACAGATCTACATTGTACTGTTTTTGAGTCTACAATTGCCTTAATTGTACATTTACTGTAACCTGTATCTCTATTTCACCTAAAGTCAGCTTGTACTATATTTATGTTTACTTCTGTTTTCCTATAGGGTAAACAAATGCAGCAGGAACAAATCGTTATTGTGCATGTTCCCATTCTAGACACGAAAGACAGGTAAGAAAACCACTTGTCTCGAAAATGTCCCAACTTTTGACGATCAGATAATCTTACACTTTTGTTCTGCCATTGAGTTTCCTGGCACTGTAGAGGTAGACATACAGTGAACGATAAATTTAGAAACACTGGAGATTTACTGTTGCTAAATACATCAAGTTCCTAGGTATTTTATCTGTCCTGCAACACAGGAGAAAAACATCAATTTTACCAGCTGTCTCTGCATTCTCCAACTTCTCTTCTTCTAGACAAAATATCAATGGCTCGTATAGGCAAGCGAGAAAACACAGTTATAGAGTGTAAAAATGTGGCATTAAGTATTTGAAACACTGGACATTCTCCAAAATAGCGCTCTTTACGTTAAGGTTATCTGTAGACAGGATACTGCCAGAAACAGCTGTATGTACATTTTACATTTCCTAGTTCTCCACCGTTATCTATATTATTTACGGGAGATATTATCAATCTTGCCTGACTGCAGTATGTGCCACGAAATATGTTTAATCGCATTCTCTCTCCTTCTCTGTCTCCCTCTTTATTTCTCTCATTCTACCTCGTCCCTTATTATCTATGTATATCTTTCCTCTTGTCTCTTACCAATTCCTCTATACACACAAATTGGTATTTTGCATTCCATTATCTCTCCTATCCCGTGTTATCACTATGCCACTTGCATTATACACAATGTGAATAAACTGCTCGGCAGCGTTTCTGATTGCCTGTACTGCCACTTTCTTTCCTTGTCTGCTGTAACTGTCTTTTGTGAAGGACCTGCATCTGTGATGAAATATTGTTTCTGTCTGTAATAGGCAAACATTGCACGTGTAATAACACAGCATAGCGCCGGTGATAACACAACACAGCGCCGGTGATAGAGCAGAGTAACGCCGGTGATAACAGCAAGCATCTGAAACAAAACAGTGCTGCCTCTGTAACAAAGCAATATTGCTTTTGTTACAAAGCAGCATGTGTCTGTTACAAATTAGCATTGCGTTTATAAAATAATAGCATTGCGTTCATGGCAAAACTGTATTGTTCGCGGATTTCGTTTACATTACCATATTCATCCATGAAGTAGTCATCTGGGTGTATCATCAAATAGTCTTGCTACAGCCGTGACATTAGCTTTCTGTTATCATCAGAAAGTCTTGTTACTGCCATGAGCTAGGTATTCTGGTGTATGATGACAGTCTTGCTACAGCAGTGAACTGGGTATTCTGGTGTATCATCAATGAATGAATCACCCAAAAAAAAAAATAACGAGAAGTAGATTGTGAGCTTTACTAAAACACGACTACAAGAGACAAATTGGACGTTGCGGCCAAAGCCTTCGTCAGCACAGGACAAACAAATACAAACCAACACAAACCTACATGAAACACACTATGACAATATTAAACTATTAAACTCATCTCATCTCATCATGTTCCTCTTGTACCTTGCGGTGTCGAGGTGAAGTATAAACTTCGTGAGAGTGCCCAATTATGGGCTTCGTATATCGACATTTCCATGGATTCTGCTATTCCTTCCGTCCAACGTTTACGTGGTCGGCCTCTTCCTCTGTTTCCATCTGGTCTGTACATCATTGCTTGTTGTGGCATGCTGTTGACTGGTAACCTACTTGCATGGCCAAACCATTTGACTTGCTGCTTTCTAATAAAATCTAGAGCAGCTTTAACCCCCACTTTAGTCCTGATTTCTTCATTTCTGATCTTATCTCTTCTTGATACGTTGAGTATTCTTCTCAGGAACCTCATTTCTGTTGTTGTGATTTTTCTTTTATCTTTTTCTGTCATTGTCCAGGTTTGGCATTGGTAGCACAGAGTTGGTAGGAAGATTGTGTTGTAAAGTGCTTTCTTAGTAGTTATTGATACATGTTTGTTCTTTAGTATTGGTTGCATTTGTCCAATGAGTTGATTTGCCTTATTGCACCTATTTTCGATCTCGTCTTTTGATCTGCCATTTGATGATATTATACTTCCCAGGTACTTGAAAATATTAAACTAATTAAAATTAAATGTACTCGTCTGAATTCTGTGTCCTGGCGTAGGGTGTATCATCACACAGTCTTGCTACAGCCGTGAACTAGGTATTCTGGTGTATCATCACACAGTCTTGCTGCAGCCGTGAACTAGGTATTCTGGTGTATCATCACACAGTCTTGCTATAGCCGTGAACTAGGTATTCTGGCGTATCATCACACAGTCTTGCTGCAGCCGTGAACTATATATTCTGGTGTATCATCACACAGTCTTGCTACAGCCGTGAACTAGGTATTCTGGTGTATCATCGCAGTCTTGCTACAGCCGTGAACTAGGTTTTCTGGTGTATCATCACACAGTCTTGCTACAGCCGTGAACTAGGTATTCTGGTGTATGATTACACAATCTTGCTACAGCCGTGAACTAGGTATTCTGGTGTATCATCACACAATCTTGCTACAGCCGTGAACTAGGTATTCTGGTGTATGATCACAGTCTTGCTACAGCCATGAACTAGGTTTCTGGTGTGTGAAATGAGCAGTTCGACTTAAACGTGGACATTTATATAGACGGTATTCATTTTTTATGTTCGACTAATCCGAAAATTCGAGTTAACCGAATTCGACTTATCAGGAATTCTTATACAAAGATAAAGAATGATCTTGGCCGGGAACAAGCTAATAACGTCGACTTAAGCGAAATTCTAGTTATCCGAGTTGGACTTAAGTGGACTCGACTGTGTGTGTGTGTGTAAATATATATATATATATATATATATATATATATATATATATATATATATATATATATATATATATATATATATATATATATATATATACATACATATATTTATATATAATCTCATCATCTCATCATGTTCCTCTTGTACCTTGCGGTGTCGAGGTGAAGTATAAACATCGCGAGAGTGCCCGATTATGAACTTCATGTATCGATATTCCCATGGACTCTGTAATTCCCTTCGTCTAACGTTTACGTGGTTGGCCTCTTCCTCTGTTTCCATCTGGTCTGCACATATATATTACATATCCCTTTACAGTATATCGCAGACGACACCAGAATTTCTGCCGCTGTGATCTCTTGGCAAGTTTATGTTCAGTAGCACCGACACCAACGCAAAACCATCGCAACGCGGTCTGCTGCCAAATTACGCGCAGCTGTGTTTCGATCGCGGGTATACAGGATTACGAATTGCGTCCGTTACGCCTTCGCCACGGAGACGTTTGGTACATTACAACATTTGTGACGCCAGAATGTCGACAAGTTGGGGTCTACACCTTTATGGCCCCTGCGAGATTATATGGTGGTAATCTTTGTTATTCAACTGAGATTTTTCTAAACGCGGATTCATTGTACTTGTTAAGATGCAGACAAGTTCAGCATAGTGAGCAAGTACGTGTTCTTGACAACACCCAAGCACAATAACAAAATGGAGTGAAGCAGGGTGAGCAGAGCATTGTGATCAAGTGTTTGGGGGGATGTGAACACTCCAGTGTCTTGTCTAGTGTGCAGGAAGCAACATATTGAAAGCCAGTAACACGATGAACAAACCGTGGCCCATAAGATGCATGTTATGTTTGTCTGACGCTTCCTGGACTACGACTAGGAAACACTTGTGTATGCTTCGTGTGCTCTTGTGTGTTTCTGTTTTACCAGTGCATGTCAATGCACCTGTTCAGTCAAGATATGAAATTTAGACCACTTTTAAATACTTGAAACTAAGTACTGTTTTTATTAGCCACAACAACGCGGAAGCCTGGATACGAACAAGAATTATATAATATATATATGTATATATATATATATATATATATATATATTATATATATATATATATAATATATATATATATATATATATATATATATATATATATGTATATATATGATTGTTAGAGTGTATATGTGTGATTCTTCCACTGTATGTGTGACTGTTCATGTATGTATGTGTGATTGTTCCAATATATATGTGTGATTGTACCAATGGATATGTGTGATTGTTCCAGTGTATACGTGTGATTGTTCCAGTGCATATGTGTGATTGTTCCAGTGCATATGTGTGACTGTCCATGTGTGTATGTGTGATTGTTCCAGTGCATATGTGTGATTGTTCCAGTGTATGTTGTGATTGTTCCAGTGTGTATGTGTAATTGTTCCAGTGTATGTTGTGATTGTTCCAGTGTATATGTGTGATTATTCCAGTGTATACGTGTGATTGTTCCAGTGTATATGTGTGATTGTTCCAGTGCATATGTGTGACTGTCCATGTATGTATGTGTGATTGTTCCAGTGTGCATGTGTGATTGTTCCAGTGTATACGTGTGATTGTTTCGATGCATATGTGTGACTGTTCCAGTGTATATGTGCGATTGTTCCAATGTATGTTATGATTGTTCCAGTGTATATGTGTAATTGTTTCAGTGTATGTTGTGATTGTTCCAGTGTATATGTGTGATTGTTCCAGTGTATGTTGTGATTGTTCCAGTGTATATGTGTGATTGTTCCAGTGTATATGTGTGATTGCTCCAGTGTATATGTGTGATTGTTCCAGTGCATATGTGTGACTGTCCATGTGTGTATGTGTGATTGTTCTAGTGTATGTGTATGTGATTGTTCCAGTGTATATATTTGTGAATGTTTCAGTGTATACGTATGATTGTTCCAGTGTTTATGTGTGATTGTTCCAGTGTATATGTGTGTGATTGTTCTAGTGTATGTGATGTGATTGTTCCAGTGCTCCATTTGTGAATGTTTCAATGTATATGTATGTTTGTTCCAGTGTATATGTGTGATTGTTCCAGTGTATATGTGTGATTGTTCCAGTGCACATGTGTGACTGTCCATGTGTGTATGTGTGATTGTTCCAGTGTATATGTGTGTGATTGTTCTAGTGTATGTGTATGTGATTGTTCCAGTGTATATATTTGTGAATGTTTCAGTGTATACGTATGATTGTTCCAGTGTTTATGTGTGATTGTTCCAGTGTATTTGTGTGTGATGGTTCTAGTGTATGTGTATGTGATTGTTCCAGTGTATACATTTGTGAATGTTTCAATGTATATGTATGATTGTTCCAGTATATATGTGTGATTGTTCCAGTGTATACATGTGTGCTTGTTCCAATGTGTATGTGTGATTTTCCCAGTGTATATGTGTGTGATTGTTTCATCTTTCTTGTGTGAATGTTCCAGTGTATATGTGTGTGATTGTTCCAGTGTATTTATGTGATTCTTCAAGTGTATATGTGTGATTGTTCAAGTGTATATGTGTAACTGTTCCAGTGTATATGTGTGAATGTTCCAGTATATATGTGTGTGATTTTTCCAGTGTATATATGTATGATTGGTGTGTGATTGTTTCAGTGTATATGTGTAAGAGATAATCTGACACATTCAGTAATACACTTTATGCTAGTCACGTTTCACGGACCTACTCTCTACTTCGTTAAACGACAGACATTGCGACTATATAGACCAGAATTCTTCAGTTCATAACAGTCACTGATGTTTCTAGGTTTGTTAACTAAAACATGCCAATCAGAGGGCATAACTGTGCAAACCATTAAAACTTGCAGAAGAACATGAATCTAAATAATAAATAACACATTGGCAACCAGTTGCAATACCAGTTGCTCGTGTAATGACACTATCGACACATATTTGCCACTAATTCTGCACCTGAGTTTTACCCAACAAACATGGCTCTTGGTATTTGTATTAATTTGTCAGTGTTGGAAATGAAAATTTCGTCCTCGTTTTGCGTTTAATCTATTAATGAGCTATTACTTCATGTATCATATTATCTATGAGGTTCTATTACTGTCTGGTTAATGTGTGGTTTATATTACTGTCTGGTTAATTTGTGGTTTATATCACTGTCTGGTTAATGTGTGGTTCATATCACTGTCTGATTAATGTGTGGTTCATATCAGTGTCTGGTTAATGTGTGGTTCATATCACTGTCTGATTAATGTGTGGTTCATATCAGTGTCTGGATAATGTGTGGTTTATATCACTGTCTGGTTAATTTGTGGTTTATATCACTGTCTGGTTAATTTGTGGTTTATATCAGTGTCTGGTTAATGTGTGGTTTATATCACTGTCTGGTTAATGTGTGGTTTATATCACTGTCTGGTTAATTTGTGGTTTATATCACTGTCTGGTTAATTTGTGGTCTATATCACTGTCTGGTTAATTTGTGGTTTATATTGTCGTGTCCTCCTTTAAAGTGTCGTCCCTGGAGTGAGGAGATCCGACACCCACATTATAATATTATTTCCCTCTCAATATTCTGGAGAATCCACCAGCTTCCGTCCAACACACTCCATCAGCCTATGGACACCTTTTCCTATCACTCTCACACTGTCGTACTATGCCCCCTTCTCATACTTCCCCAACGCAACATACTCAACAACTCTTGCTTCTAGAAATTAATAAAGAGTAATTTATTAAAATAAAAGTGTAAAGTATATGAGACGTGTATGTGAAGAAAATGTGTGACGTGTTCTATAAAGTGTGTAGACTCTGTCTCTCAGACATCAACTCAGTCAGCTGATCACAGCAAAGATAGACCACAGCACGTTACGTCAGAACAAGTACGTCTCACCCGTTGCCGGAACCATCTTGCCGGATAATGCTTTGCCTCTGTAGACCTCTGGTAATCCAATTTCATGAACATCCGAAATAGACACCGGTGGTATTAAGAGTTAATCAGGGACCGGTTGCACTCTACACAATGTCCGTTCCTAATGTTCCTAAACAAACTGCACAAGTCTTTTGCAGTGTGTACACAGTCATTAATGTTAATTGTTACTGTACTGGATCCTCACTCGTGTCTATCTAGCCTCAAGTATAATGTCTTGTGTTCTATTACACGAGATTATATAACACTAGGTAACTATTAGATTGTTCTCCGGTAGTTACTACTGTCTGATGCTGTATGGTGCATCTGTAATCATCACTATGTGTGGTGAATCAACGTCCTTTTAGCTTTTAGTTGCTTTCTGTATGCAACGTTATTGACTCTTGAACTGGTGTTCTTCAGAATGGGTTTTTTAAGTCTTTCCCAAAACTTGTTGAGTTTCCTTGGATCTGGTAGGGAACCTAGGATAGAAACAACACATCTGGTGATAGTACTAGTCACTGATCCTTTCGGCTGAGTGTAAGCCTATCACCTTGCTTAATGATCTTTAGCTAACTAGACTTAGTCATAGAGCAGATTAGCTACCCACCTAGAGTCGAATCAGGCTATGACAAAGAAAAATATCAGCAAACAGAATGCGGAACCCCGCCCACCAGGGACACCTACGGGAGGATCCCAATTATCCTTCATTACTCAACTAGTAAAGCTTATCAACACTTCACTAATCTATTCTAGCTAACAGAGCCAAGTATCACTTCCCTAATCTAGCTAGTTTCCACTAACAGTGCTAATCATCACACTATAGTTTAACAAGGCTACTGCCTAAAGTAATTATAACGAATATATTATAATAAGTTATACCTTAAATGGCACTACTGCAGTCCTATAAATCATATCTACATCTGCCATATAGGCACGTGTAAAATTAAGTCACTAATTAACACACGGTAGATATTATTTCCACTGGCACTGCAGTGCCCTGCACTCTGTCTAGAGCATTATTCAAGTCCACCCTAGTTGATCCCAACTCGAGTTTATATGGCAAACTACCCAAGTTGTCCACGTGACGTTATCCTTTTCGCCCCCACACAGGTGTTATTTGGACATATCAGCCATTTGCAAGAATCTATTTTCCTGGCTTTAGTCCTGTCAAAGTTGTCAGTAATTGTTAAGATTTTCAAAACAAGCCAGCAAGTTTATGTCTACTTCCAACAAAGAGTTGCAAATAACCCCGTCAACTTCTCGATGTGCCGGAAACCAAGAATTGACAGATGCACTGTTTTCCTGTCTCTCGCTGCCAATTCCGGTTTGTCTCTGACTGTTGACAACTGTCAAGCTTCTGTTCAGTGGTGACAATCCCAGCAGCCATTTCCGTCTGATGTGTTTATGACTTGTCAAAGTGATATCTGATTCAGCGCACTCACTTCCTCCTCACTCACCACCAAATGTGTATATGGGCTGACCTGATGTAACCTGTGCTGTTTTTCCAGTACGGCTGTTGTGGGCCTAGAAAATACACGCCCAGCAAACTCTCGGTATATTTATCTGTTTAACTCATGGCAATCTCGCGACATATATCAGTGTCTGGTTAATGTGTGGTTTATATCAGTGTGTGGTTAATGTGTGGTTTATATCAGTGTCTGGTTAATGTGTGGTTTATATCAGTGTCTGGTTAATGTGTGGTTTATATCACTGTCTGGTTAATGTGTGGTTTATATCACTGTCTGGTTAATTTGTGGTTTATATCACTGTCTGGTTAATTTGTGGTCTATATCACTGTCTGGTTAATTTGTGGTTTATATCAGTGTCTGGTTAATGTGTTGTTTATATCAGTGTCTGGTTAATGTGTGGTTTATATCAGTGTCTGGTTAATGTGTGGTTTATATCAGTGTCTGGTTAATGTGTGGTTTATATCAGTGTCTGGTTAATGTGTGGTTTATATCAGTGTCTGGTTAATGTGTGGTTTATATCAGTGTCTGGTTAATGTGTGGTTTAAATCAGTGTCTGGTTAATGTGTGGTTTATATCAGTGTCTGGTTAAATTGAGGTTTTCGTGTGCTTGCTCGCTTTGAACTCAAGCGTAGTCCATACACACTACTTCTAGTAGTGCTGGACTGAATTTTCCGTGTGGATTAGCTTTCCCTATTAAAAATAACCCTCGCTATCAGGCGAACCCACCCCGACTTCAGAGGTTCTTGTAATGTACATCTACAAGTCCACAAAGACGATAGATCAACATTTTAGACCAACTGTCCGGTGTAGGGGTTGAACCTCTTACCTCGACCTCAGCACACCGGATGTTTAATAACACGCATTCTTATCCATTCGGCCAAGCTGACATACAATTTGATGGTTATATTACTGTCTGGTTAATTTGAGGCTCATGTTACTGTTTTGTTAAGCTGATACATTGTGTTAATTGTTGGCACGACTGTTTCATGCTATCTGTGTGGCTAAGTTTGTAACTAACGTTGTTTGCGTGGTTAAATTTGTATTTAACGTTGTCTGCGTGGTTAGGTTTGTTTTTAACGTTGTCTGCGTGGTTACATTTGTATTTAACGTTGTCTGTGTGATTAACTTTGTATTTACCGTTGTCTGCGTGGTTAATGTTGTAGTTAATGTCTGAGTAGCTACATTTGTAGTTAAAGTCTATGTGGTTAATTGTGTGTTTCATGGTACGGTGAGGTTCTGGGTGCTTTTCATTATCTGTATGGCTACGTTTTGTCATATTAACTGCGTGGTTAATGATATGTTTAATGGACACAGGGCATTGCAGACACCTGGCACATGATTGTGCAGGAGGCGGGAGAAATGACAAGAGATAGAGACGGTTTCAGCGCACCGACCTTCGGTAAAGGAGCTGCTGCTTGAGAGTGGCGGCGCGTTTGCGGAATCGTTAGGTAACTGCTGATAATGTTATGACCGCGGTTGTGCAACTGCTGGACGGAGGTTCCTGCTTTGGCACAACTGAGGCTAATAATCCGCACACGGGTATATCCTAGGTCCAGCTCTTGGATAGCGTTACCCACACGGGTATATCCTAGGTCCTGCTCTTGGATAGCGTTACCCACACGGGTATATCCTAGGTCCAGCTCTCGGATAGCGTTACCCACACGGGTATATCCTAGGTCCAGCCCTTGGATAGCGTTACTAATCTACAGACGAGTATATCCTAGGTCCAGCCCTTGGATAGCGTTACTAATCTACAGACGAGTATATCCTAGGTCCAGCCCTTGGATAGCGTTAATAATCCACACATTGGCATATCCTAGGTCCAGCTCTTGGATAGTGCTAATAATCCACACATTGGCATATACTAGATCCAACTCTTGGATAGCGTTAATAATCACACACGGGCATATCCTAGGACCAACTCTTGGATAGTATTAATAATCCCCACACAGGCATATCCTAGGTACAGTTCTTGGAAAGTGTTAATAATCCCCACACGGGTATATCCTAGATCCAACTCTTGGATAGTAATAATAATCCCCACACGAGTATATCCTAGATCCAACTCTTGGATAGTAATAATAATCCCCACACGGGCATATCCTAGATGCATCTCTTGAATAGCGTTAATAATCCCCACAGGGGTATATCATAGGCACAGTTCTTGGAAGAGCACAATAACAAGTACCTTACTGATTACACAAAATAAACAGCCTCGGAGATATTGAACTTTTCGGATGAAAGAACGTACACAGAAGAACACACACGTCAGTAAAACAATAACGAAAATGAAGATGAGGGAGAAAGAAATGTATGTGTCAGCAGTGCTATTGTGAATATAAGTAAATAATGTTATAATTAAAAACAATAACACATATAATTATAATGCAAGTATGAGTTGAACAGATAAAAAGTTAGACAAATGAGATTTATAACAAGGATGCAAATGTATGTTCCAGTGTTTATGACCACGTGACACACAGGTCAAACTTACCTTGCAACCTCTGAGCCGTTTCTGAGATCGGGAACCCTGGTCATCGGATGTATCTGTTGGAGAGAACAGATCACAATATGTATCAGGTGGGCTGGTCGTATAGATGCTGATACCAGTATCGAAATCTGCTTAGCTTAATGTGTAATTGCCGAGTTTTCTTGAGTCTGCTACCTCATATCAGACAGACCAATTACTTACACTGTGACAAAAGACCGGTCAAACTATTAGGGTAAAACAATGGTTTTAAAGCTATACCGGATAGTGTGGCAGGCTTAATATATATATATATATATATATATATATATATATATATATATATATATATATATATATATATATATATATATATATATATATATATATATATATATATATATATATTCTTCTTCAGCGTTCCGAGCCATTGAGGTTCTTTGCTGCAGATACAATCCGTCTCCAATTCGTCTCTCTGGTTGACCTTCTCTTGCCAGTCGTTGATTCCAAGTGCTTGTAGGTCTGTATATATATTATATCTCCACCGTCTTCTTAGTCTACCTCGGGGTCTACGGTCATTTATTTCCTGAGTGTAAGCGAGTTTTGTTTCCCTATTATTTTCCATTTTTTCTATATGCCCCAGCCATTGTAGTCTATTAGCCTTCATGATACCAGTGATTAGCGGGGACTTAAACAGATCATAAATGTCTTTGTTACTTCTTCTTTTCCACTCTCCTCCTTGTGTATCCCTAATGGGTCCAAAGATGCGTCTTAAAACTTTGTTCTCAAAGGTTTGTAACAAGGCTTCGTCTCCTTTCGTTGTGCTCCAGGTTTCAGAGCCATACAGCACAACTGGTCTGATCAGTGTTTTGTATATTGTAATTTTGGTGTTACGAGATAGCGTATTTGATTTTAGTAGATGTTGTAGTGCATAGTATATCTTATTTCCAGAATTGATTCTAGTTTGTATTTCTTCCCTTATGATGTTGGAGCAGTTGAAGATTATACCCAGGTATTTGTATGTTTCCGTTCTTTTAATGGTCATATTATCTATTTGTATGTGGCCAGAGTTTTTAGCCATTCCTTATCTTGAAATTACCATATATTCTGTTGATAACCAGCCCCATCTGTTGGGCTTTTTTCTTTAAGTGAGTCAATATTTCTAATGTCTTTTGTTCATTTTCCCCTATAATATCTATGTCATCTGCATAACCAAACAGCTTGGATGTTCCTCCAATATCACATTCCTCCTTTACCTTCCTTACAACTTTCTCTGGAGCCAGATTGAAGAGTAGCGGCGATAGTGCATCACCCTGTTTCAAGCCAAATCTTTATATGTTACTAGCAAGGAAAGGACTCTCCTTGAATATCAAGAAAACAGTAACAATGGTGATATAAAAAAAATGGGGACACCACAATGTGACATAGAAATAGAAGGGGACATAAGTAGATAATTTTGAATACCTAGGTGCACTTATAACATCAGATGGAAGATGTGCAACAGAGATTAAGAGCAGAATAGGGCAGGCAAAGGCCGCATTTCAGAAAATGAAGAGTATCTTATGCAATAGGTCACTATCACTGAGTGTAAGAAAGAGAGTGCTGAAATGCTATGTAAAACCAGTTTTGCTGTATGGCAGTGAATCTTGGAATATAAATGAACAAATTAAGAAGAAATTAGAAGCAACAGAGATGTGGTTCCTGAGACGAATGTTGAGAATTCCTTGGACTGCCAGAGTAACTAACGACCACTGCCTGAAACAGGCTAATGAAACTATAACACTATATACAACAATAAGAAAGAGACAAACAGCTTTCTTTGGTTATTTAATGAGAAGAGAGGCTTTGGAGAACATCGTGACAACTGGAAAGATCGAGGGGAAGAGAGGCAGAGGCAGACCAAGAGAAATGATGCTGGACGGATTGAGACGGTGGCACGAAGGAATATCAGCA
>JACEFZ010009126.1:102500-130701 GCA_014155875.1 Cepaea nemoralis
GTTGGGAATATTGCGTGGTAGGGATGTATGTGATGTGGGGGCGGGGATGTGTGTGATGGGGGATTGGGTTAGAGCATGTGTGGGTGGGTGAAGGATGTATGTGTGGGTGGTGGGGTGTGTGTGAGTGGATTGGGGATGTATAGGTGGTTAGGGAGATGTGTGTGTGTGGGGGGGGGGGAGGTAGGGAGATGTCAGTTGGTGGGGATGTGTGTGTATGGTTTGGGGATGTGTGAGTGGATGTGCGATGTGTCGGTTGGTGGGGGATGGGTGGGGAATATGTGGTCGATGGAGATGTGGCTGGGGGATGGGTGGTTGGAGGTGTGGGTGGGGAGAGGATGTGTGGGTTAGGATGCGTATGTGGGTGGGCGTGGGATGTGTGGGTTGGTGGGTGATGTTTGTGGGTGGCGAGTGTGTTTTGGCTGGGGGAACAGGTGAGGGCAGTGTGTGTGGGTGGGGGATGTGCGGCAAGGGGATGGGTCGGTTGGTGGGGTATGTATGTGTCCCTGGGTGTGTGTGTGTGTGGGTAGGTGGGGGGGGGTGTGCGTGGGTGGGGTGATGTATGGGTAGATGGGAGTTGGGCCTTGTTTATGTTTACAACATTCATTTCACAATGTTTATGTTTCTTCCTATGTAAATGTATAATGCTTTTGATGAACGAACGACGAGTGATTGGAAGGGCCGAATGTAAGACGGGCCTGCGTGCCCAATTTGTGACCCTTTTAAAATAAAGTTGATTTGATTTGATTTGTGATGTAATCTTGTTGGCAGGTAATGAACATAAACTACCAGAATTGTATGTGATGTAGTCTTGTTGGCAGGTAGTGAACATGAACTACCAGAACTGTATGTGATGTAGTCTTGTTGGCAGGTAGTGAACATGAACTACCATAACTGTATGTGATGTAGTCTTGTTGGCAGGCAGTGAACATGAACTACCGGAACTGTATGTGATGTAGTCTTCTTGGCAGGCAGTGAACATGAACTACCGGAACTGTATGTGATGTAGTCTTGTTGGCAGGCAGTGAACATGAACTACCATAACTGTATGTGATGTAGTCTTGTTGGCAGGTAGTGAACATGAACTACCAGAACTGTATGTGATGTAGTCTTGTTGGCAGGTAGTGAACATGAACTACCATAACTGTATTTGATGTAGTCTTGTTGGCAGGCAGTGAACATGAACTACCGGAACTGTATGTGATGTAGTCTTCTTGGCAGGCAGTGAACATGAACTACCGGAACTGTATGTGATGTAATCTTGTTGGCAGGTAGTGAACATGAACTACCGGAACTGTATGTGATGTAGTCTTGTTGGCAGGTAGTGAACATAAACTACCAGAACTGTATGTGATGTAGTCTTGTTGGCAGGTAGTGAACATAAACTACCAGAACTGTATGTGATGTAGCTTGTTGGCAGGTAGTGAACATAAACTACCAGAACTGTATGTGATGTAGTCTTGTTGGCAGGTAGTGAACATGTACTACCAGAACTGTATGTGATGTAGTCTTGTTGGCAGGCAGTGAACATGAACTACCGGAACTGTATGTGATGTAGTCTTCTTGGCAGGCAGTGAACATGAACTACCGGAACTGTATGTGATATAATCTTGTTGGCAGGCAGTGAACATGAACTACCGGAACTGTATGTGATGTAGTCTTGTTGGCAGGTAGTGAACATAAACTACCAGAACTGTATGTGATGTAGCCTTGTTGGCAGGTAGTGAACATAAACTATCAGAACTGTATGTGATGTAGTCTTGTTGGCAGGCAGTGAACATAAACTACCAGAACTGTATGTGATGTAGTCTTGTTGGCAGATAGTGAACATGTACTACCAGAACTGTATGTGATGTAGTCTTGTTGGCAGGTAGTGAACATGTACTACCAGAACATAAACTACCAGAACTGTATGTGATGTAGTCTTGTTGGCAGGTAGTGAACATGAACTACCAGAACTGCATGCGATGTAGTCTTGTTGGCAGGGTGACAGCAGTACTT
This sequence comes from Cepaea nemoralis, assembly GCA_014155875.1. Lineage (NCBI taxonomy): Eukaryota > Metazoa > Mollusca > Gastropoda > Stylommatophora > Helicidae > Cepaea > Cepaea nemoralis. The sequence continues at coordinate 104,499 of JACEFZ010009126.1, forward strand.
ACAAAGGCTTGTTAACTCTTTCAGTCCCAGAACTACTAACAAGCATGCCCATTTAGGGCAGTAAGCAGAATGCTAAATCACGAATGCGTTACTTTCAAGACGACTACATACACAGAAGAACTTGTCAACGGGTAAGCCAGATGTGTTTAGTATGCTCTAACTCAGTGTTTCCCAACGTGGGACCCACGCCCCACAAGGGGAGGGGGGTGGGGGAGGAATTCGAAACTGGACTCATCCAGAGTTTAAGTTAACTGTATGGCAACTCTCAGTCGCTTCTCGAGCTGCGTAAACGTCCAGTATAAGTAACGTCTGTCCGCCATGTTAGTAGCCGTGATTTCATTGTTAGACGTTAGAGTTGAACTAACTACTGGTTATACTGGGTCGGCACTAAGCATTTCGCGCTATTTGTTTTGAATGACGCGAAATGCTTAGTGCCGGGATTTCAGTTTCTGCAGTGTTTTGCAGTAACGCTCAGCATTCAAGGTTGGTGTTAATTTGAAATAAGCGTTCGTTAAATTGATGTAAAAGTCTCGTTGTTTTAAAATAAATATATACATTGTATACATATAAGTGATATATAAATGGTATGTAAATTCAATTGGTAATTTTTATTAATTTCAGTTTTAGAAGCATCATTTTCCAGAATAATTTGTCAAATGAAAAAGTATGTTTTTTGCGGTGGGGTAAATGTGCCATACATAATTAACTGTGAATGTTTAGTCCACGTTTACTCCAGTTCATATTATTTTTTTATGTTTTTAATTGATCTTATATTTATTTATTTCAGCCCATAGTGAAATGAGTGGTGCAAAGCAAGAAAACAATTCGTCAGTATTCGGAGGAATATTTAAAATCTGGTTTCATACCCGCTGTCCCCGATGAACGGTCACTTTTTTGTCTTTTATGCCAACAATGCTTGACCAACGAATCAATAAAACAAGGTCGTCTTGAGGCACATTTAAAGGCGAAACATAATGCTCATATTAATTCAGATTTGAATTACTTTCAAACTTTAAAGAAAACATTTTGAAAAAAGAGTAACATTAAAGTATCTATTTACTGTTCATAATGCAACTATCAATCGTAATCTTGAGGCTAGTAATCAAATTTCATTACTCATCGCTAAATCTGGTAAAAGTCATACAATAGGAGATAACTGAATCAATCCATCAATGTCAGCATTTCTTAAAACGGTTCTGGAAAAAAGATGACAAAGACGTTAAAGCTATGCCACTAAGTAACAATAATGTTAGCAGAAGAACAGACGAAATGAGTGAGGATATTGAAATACAACCTGTTGGAAAGCTGCAAACAAGAAAATTCTCGGTGCAAATGGAGGAATCAACTTTGAGATACAGTGATGCTGTACTTATAACCTACGTAAGATATATTTTAAAAAAAAGGTGATTTTGCTGAAGAAATGTTGTTCTTGAAAACATTAGAAAGCACCACTACCTCCAAAGATATATATATATATATATATATATATATATATATATTATATATATATATATATATATATATATATATATATATATATATATATATATATATATATATATATATATATATATAGTAAGCTTTAAAGAAAATTACTTAGATGTCAATAATAAACCAGTGAAAAATATAATATCTTGTGCTGCAAATGGTGCTCCTAATATGATGGGGAAGAAAATGTTTGCTTAAAATTGATGAAAGATGAGAATCCAGAAATGCTTCTTGTGCATTGTGTTATTCACAGGGACAACTTAATAGCTGAAGCATTGTGCCTGATCCAAATGAAGTACTAAATTTAGCTATAAAGTGTATCAATGCTAGTAAATCTAGTGCTAAATGTGAACGTCTCTTCAAGTTATTTTGTGATGAACGAAATGAAGACCATGTGAGACGCACACTTCACACTGAAGTAAGACTAAGATGGCTCTCGAAAGGTAACTGCTTGAACAGATATATGGAGCTATTCGATACTCTTAGTGATGTTTTAAGCGACAAACCTGAAATGAAAATCTGTTAACGGTCGATGGTAAGGTATTTGTGAGTTATTTAGCCGATATCTTTGAAAAACTAAATATATTAAAATAAACTTCAAGGAAAAAATAAAACTCTTGTCGATGCAAAAGCGAAGATATGTTGTTTCATTATCTTTATTGAATTATGTCAGACATATATTTACAACAAAAAATTTTTTAAAGTTTCATTGGCTCCAAAAATGTGAAGTGACTGATACCGCTATATATGTTATTGTCGATCATCTGAAAATTTTATCGGCTGATTTAAAAGAAAGATTTTCTGATTTGAAACAAATTGATTTCCCAACTTGTATGATGCAGCCAATGTTAGTGGATTTGTCTGATATTTCAAATATGCAGTATCAAGAAGAACTCGCAGAAATGCAAAACGATGAGTCAATTAAACCTTTATTCAATAGAAAAGGAGCGATGGCATGGCTTTGTGAAGAAACCAAAATCAAATATCTAAATGCAACCAAATGTGCAAGAGAAATATTGTAACCGTTTCCATCTTTATATTTAGCTGAATGCAGAATTAGCGCCATAAATGATTTGCTGCTTTAAAAAAAGAAAGAAAAGAAATCGACTGGATTTAACAAAACGGGGAGACTTGAGACTGAAGTTATCTAAATTGCAACCTGACATAAAATCTCTTTGCAGCAAGCATCAAGCGCAAGGATCTCACTAAATTTAAATAATAAATAATTACTAATAATTAAAATAATATAGAAAAATCTTTCATGAAAATTATTTTGTACTTGAATTTCAGTTCTCCATTATATGTTTTGAAAATGTATTTACTGTGTTTGCTCAATAATTTCCTAGTGATTTCTTCCTAAAACATATCATTCAAGTTTCTTAAGTGAACATTTCAATTTTTGAATACTAAAAATGATGTATATGTTGGGGGGGGGGGGGGGGGTAGAAAGGCTTATGTAAGTCTCGATTATAGTTTGTCTATTAATGCAATGAAAACATAAACTATGATTTTAGCAAGAATTGCGAAATATAAGCTGTACAAAATAAAGTAAACGGGAGACGATTTGAACACGTCAAAATGTTGAAATGTCCTAAAACAAAAGTAATACACAAACTGTGCATAAAAAGAACATTCACTAATGAAAGCGAAACAAAGACAGGCATGTCAGTGGCATACACACAGATGACACTGTTAACATTATTGGTGGGGATAGATCCCCAGTGGAGCAACCAACACTGAGAATCGATGGCTTTCATGCAGTCCTAACTCAAGTCCTAGACTGCAAGAGTGCAGCAACAGTTTCAGAGAAACGCTTATGATCATCCACCCATTCCAAACGCACGCCCTAATAAGTGCAACTGTAGCGTTTCACACCTGATCTGCCGTGGTTTTATACTGACTGTAAACTGTGGTGCTAACCATGATTCGGGTGTTGCCAGTTGTGATAAAGGTGGAATTGCACAAACTACAAATCGTAAAGGGGAGCGGCGCGTTAGCGTAGTTGATAGGGAGCTAGGCTGATAATGCCTGAGTGCGGTCACTCGAGAGTTGGAAGTCTGCGCTCATCACCTCGCTAAGTGAGGTACAGACTGGCCGTCGAATCCCCCGTCCACTGAGGGATACAACATAGGACTGCCCTATTACATCACTGCAACAATTAGTAGATGCGGTTGTTGTACACAGTGAGCAACTGGGGTTAGAATTAAATTGTAAAAAGACTCAGGGTATGGTAGTCACTAGGAAGAAAGAAGTGCCACAATGTAATATACAAGTAAATGGAAATATTCTTCAACAAGTGAATCGGTACAATTATCTTGGAACAGTCATAACATCTGATGGGAGATGCCTTGAAGAGATTAGAACAAGAATCGCCATGGCGAAAGTAGCCTTTAGCAAGATGAAAAACATTCTGACCAATAAAAAGATGTCAATTGAAACGAGAAAAAGAGTGTTGAGGGGATACATAGAGCCTGTTCTTTTGTATGGATGTGAAACTTGGACAATGAGCAGTCAAGCTGAAAAACATCTGATGGCTGCATAAATGTGGTTTCTGAGGAAAATGCAAAGAATACCATGGACAGACAGAAAAACCAATGACCAAGTACTACAGGAGACAAATGAACATCGTAAGTTGATTGGAGAGATTAGACGTAGACAGTCAAAATTTTTTGGACATGTTATGAGAAGAAATGGATTGGAGAACTTGGTGACAACTGGCAAGATCGAAGGGAACAGACCAAGAGGAAGACCGAGAGGAAAATACCTGGATGGCTTGGCCACATGGCATGGATGGGACAGGAACACTGAGCTGATCCACGACACTGGTGATCGAGTGAAATGGCGAGTCATGACCGCCCACGCTTTCAGGCATGGCACATGATTGATTGATTGATTGATTGATTGATTACATCACTGACGCACAGCATGTTTCTGCTTACGGAATTGTTTAGTCTGCTCATATACAGTAAGTTCTTACTGTTAATCTCTCGCTGCGTAGTTTGGTTTTAATTCAATATCTTTGCGTTCACCACTATCTCTGTTGTCACTGTACTATCTGCCGCTCCATTATCTATGTAGTCTCTGTACTACCTGCCGCTCCATTATCTATGTAGTCTCTGTACTATCTGCCGCTCCATTATCTATGTAGTCTCTGTACTACCTGCCGCTCCATTATCTATGTAGTCACTGTACTACCTGCCGCTCCATTATCTATGTAGTCTCTGTAATATCTGCCGCTCCATTATCTATGTAGTCTCTGTACTATCTGCTGCTTAATTATCTATGTAGTCTCTGTACTATCTGTCGCTCCATTATCTATGTAGTCTCTGTACTATCTGCCGCTCCATTATCTATGTAGTCTCTGTACTGTCTGCCGCTCCATTATCTATGTAGTCATTGTACTACCTGCCGCTCCATTATCTATGTAGTCTCTGTACTATCTGCCGCTCCATTATCTATGTAGTCATTGTACTACCTGCCGCTCCATTATCTATGTAGTCTCTGTACTATCTGCCGCTCCATTATCTATGTAGTCATTGTACTACCTGCCGCTCCATTATCTATGTAGTCTCTGTACTATCTGTCGCTCCATTATCTATGTAGTCTCTGTAATATCTGCCGCTCCATTATCTATGTAGTCTCTGTACTATCTGCTGCTTAATTATCTATGTAGTCTCTGTACTATCTGTCGCTCCATTATCTATGTAGTCTCTGTACTATCTGCCGCTCCATTATCTATGTAGTCATTGTACTGTCTGACGCTCCATTATCTATGTAGTCATTGTACTGTCTGACGCTCCATTGTCTATGTAGTCATTGTACTGTCTGACGCTCCATTGTCTATGCAGTCATTGTTCTGTCTGACGCTCCATTGTCTATGTAGTCTCTGTAATATCTGCCGCTCCATTATCTATGTAGTCTCTGTACTATCTGTCGCTCCATTATCTATGTAGTCTCTGTAATATCTGCCGCTCCATTATCTATGTAGTCTCTGTACTATCTGCCGCTCCATTATCTATGTAGTCTCTTTACTATCTGCCGCTCCATTATCTATGTAGTCTCTGTACTATCTGCTGCTTAATTATCTATGTAGTCTCTGTACTATATGTCGCTCCATTATCTATGTAGTCTCTGTACTATCTGCCGCTCCATTATCTATGTAGTCACTGTACTGTCTGACGCTCCATTATCTATGTAGTCATTGTACTGTCTGACGCTCCATTATCTATGTAGTCATTGTACTGTCTGACGCTCCATTATCTATGTAGTCATTGTACTGTCTGACGCTCCATTGTCTATGTAGTCATTGTACTGTCTGACGCTCCATTATCTATGTAGTCGTTGTACTGTCTGACGCTCCATTGTCTATGTAGCCATCCTAGTATCTGCTGCTCCACTTTCTGTGTACCACATACCGCTCCACTATCACTGTAATGGCTGCTAACAATTTGCTGTTCCTGTCGTTAAGGAAGCCTCGCTAAAGTGAGACGGTGACGTATGGCGTAATCAGAAATGCTTAGTCTGTTGCCAGGGAAAACGTGATTACTTCTTGCTTAAAGCTATGCTCCCTGATAGAAAGGAAATAACAGTAGAGGCTCTTCAATGAAATTTTCTCAATAAAAAAAGGGGTAATTGTGAAAATACAGTCTGAGAAATGATGTTCTGATTATACAGATGCAGTTATTGCGAGGTTATCAGCATTACACCCATGTTATGTGATGCAACATTGACATACGTGCTTCACTTGCAATTGTAATATTCTCTCTGTATTTATACGGGCTAGCAAATGTTCTCATACAATAACGCTTGTAGACAAAAATGTAACAGTTAATTGCATGTTATTTGCCTTTGTAGGACGTTACAATCAACTACATTTATCCACTCTCTTTTTTTATTTATTTACTAGGCAATCTTAGTTCAGTAGTTTGTCATTTACTTTCTGAGAATTAAAGAAGCAAGGACTCGAATTCTTATTCTTCGTCATTCGCCTAGGACTTGTATATTGATGACGTGAATAAAAGCAGTAGCCACTCTCATCAATAAGAAGTGTTTAGTGCATGTATGTTTGTTGATTTATGTATCTGTTTAGGGTTCTTACTATAAGTAGGGACGGGCAGCCGTAGGCTACAGGCATACAATACCCATGTGAAAATAGATTGAAATTTGCCGATAATACATTCGATGTCCACATTAAATAATTAATTACACTTTGTCTGTTTCCCCGATTGCCTAACTACTACTAATACTACTAATACTAACATTGCTATAACTACTATTGCTACTACTACTACTGTTAATACTACTATCATTACTACTGCTACTCTAATACTACTACTAATCATCTCCTTCTTCTTCCTCTTCGTATGCTACTACTACTTCTTCTTCTACAACAACAACAACAACAACAACAACAACAACAACAACTACTACTACTACTACTACTACTACTTCTACTACTACTACTACTACTACTACTACTACTACTACTACTACTACTACTACTACTACTACTACTACTACTACTACTACTACTACTACTACTATTACTACTACTACTACTACGACTACTACTACTACTTAACTACACGTGACCAGAAGATAAAGACTTCAATATGGTATTCTTCTATGTCCACATTAACTACACGTGACCAGAAGATAAAGACTTCAATATGGTATTCTTCTATGTCCACATTAACTACACGTGACCAGAAGATAAAGACTTCAATATGGTATTCTTCTATGTCCACATTAACTACACGTGACCAAAAGATAAAGACTTCAATATGGTATTCTTCTATGTCCACATTAACTACACGTGACCAAAAGATAAAGACTTCAATATGGTATTCTTCTATGTCCACATTAACTACACGTGACCAAAAGATAAAGACTTCAATATGGTATTCTTCTATGTCCACATTAACTACACGTGACCAGAAGTGGGGCCAAGTTAGGTCATCACCTAGGTCCTGTGCGATTCACTGGTTGATATGTCACATACACATCTGACATCAATAGAAGTGACCAGGGTATCACTCCATCTTCTCTTGTATCTGTTTATACCACACAATGATGCAAGCCTTCATCCAGTGTGTCAAGAAAGACTATATAGGAACAACAATAAGTACGTCTATTACAAGAGGATACTAATAGATTGAAGGCAGTAACGATGGGAGGTAGCTTGTAGAATGCAGTGCAGACTAATGGTGAGAGGATACCAGCGCCACGTAGACTACTGACACGATGAAACTAATAAAATATAGATTTCTGAAACAACAGTAGTGGAATGTAGACTCTCAAGACAAGAAAATACTGGTAGAAAGAAGGCTGGGGACAATACGAAGGTAGTAAAAGGTTGACTTTTGTACAGGAAGATACTAATAGAATGTATAGTGTGATCACAAGAGGACATTGTTCAAATGTAGAATCAGATGATAGGAAGAAATTAGTAGAACGTAGGCGTTATAGAATGTAGACATATGTTTACAAGAGAACAATAATAGAATGCAACCTGTGATTAATAAAGGAAAGTAATTAAAATACAGACTCACATGACAAAGAGGCAAGTATTTGAATGAATACTCTAATCACAAAAAGAAATGTAATGGAATGTAGACTCCGGTGACACAAGCAAATCAAAAGAAGGTAAACTGTCACAACAAGAAGAAAGTAATACGTATATATTCTGTAATAGACTGTAGACTTATGAGAATCGGAAAGTAACAGATTGTTACAGCTGACTCTGATGACGACTGGAAAGTAATCGGTTGTAAATTCAGATAACAAGAGAAATGTAGTAGAATCTATAAAGTAACTGAATGTAGGCACTGATTTCAAAGCGAATATAGAAACATGTTGAAAATAAAGATCTACGAAAACTATTAGAATGTCGGCTGCGAAGTAAAGAATAATCTAATAGAATGCAGGGAGTCTCTGTGGGAAGTGCTCCGAAGGTTGTGGGTTCGATTCCGGGCAACGTCTTACTGTTGACGAGTGAATTTTTCTAGGAGACTCCTGGGGTAGTCGCCGGAGCTACGGAGTTCATGCTCTGTGCAATGCTTTCGGTTGGTCATCCAGCCAAAAGAGACCGAGCCATATGCGATTAAACCCGGGGCAGTGAAGTCGATCCTTTCGATTTTTAAGACTTATTAATAGAATGCATTCTCGAAAATCAACGAAAAATTAAGGAATGTAGACCATGGAACAGAAGACATTTAAATACTATACTTCAAATCACAAAAAAACTACACTTAGAGCCGTGGATCATAAGACTTTCCTAAATGTTAGCAAAAACACAAGACGATAAATAAGACAAGCAGCTGGCAAATACAAATACCGATGAACAAGCAAACTTACTCAGTGAATCGTCACTATCGTCAATGTCTTCATCATTGTCAAATGTGGCCCACTTCCTAGGACAGAGTGTCGGTGATGGAAGCACGTCCTCCCGCAGCAGGTAATCCCTATTATCGTGCGGCAGATCCTGACTCCTGGCATCTTCAGCGTATCTGACATTGTCATCCTCAAGGTCGATAGACATTAGGCTTGTTTGCCTGGAGATGTCCCATGGTCTGCAAGAAGTCATGAAGGTTACATCAGTGGATATTGGCACATCGCTCACAAGGTGTCATTTACATAATTATGATATAGCACAGAAGATGTCATTTACATATTAGCATACTGGCAAATCGTATCGCACACAAGATGTCATTTACATAATATGATATAGCACAGAAGATGTCATTTACATATTAGCATACTGGCAAATCGTATCGCACACAAGATGTCATTTACATATTAGCATACTGGCAAATCGTATCGCACACAAGATGTCATTTACATATATACGAACAGCGTTTGATACATACACCTGCACACAATATGTCATTTACATATACACATAAAATGTTGGATACATTTCATGCACCTCCACACAAGATGTCATTTACATATACACGACAACGTTTCATACATACACCAGCACAGTAACAATCTGTGGGGATCTAGATCTACTTCTACCAACAAAACTGTATCGGTTGCTATCTTGTTATGTTTGTGGATTTTCCGACAGTCTCCAGATTGTCTATAACTATATGTGGGTGTAATGCATGCCCACTTGCTTGCAATGAGAACCAATCAATACCACCGCATTGATTTCTTCTGTTACGTCGTCGATGGCATGGGTTGTTATTTAATATGCCCTTGTCTGGCCTTCAGCTTGCGACAAGGGACGCACTTGAATATCTAGAACATGTTTTGTAATCCCATGCTTATTTCCCTTCGTACAGACGAAATTAAGGAATTCTTGACAACCATCGAGTTGTGTGTTAAGTCAGTACTTCAGCAGCATCTTCTTATGGCTCATGCAGTGTGGCGTTGGTGATCATCCTTGTCCAAAACCTTGGGTCCCTTTTTCTGTAAACCATTTCTGATACCGACGTTTCTCCATGACTTCAGCATTAGGTTATTCGAAAAGTAGATTACGTGATTAGGCCTGTACTCGAAAAGAGCGTTCCTTGATTTGCAGATTACCTCAGTACTGAGTTACTTGAGTAGAGGGTTACTAGAGCAGAGGGTTACTAGAGTAGTAGATTACTTCAGTAGCAGGTTACTTCAGCAGAAGTTAAAACAAATAGGAAAGATCTTGAATGTAGCAGGAAAAAATAACACTATAAAATTAGAAATAAAAATGTTAACATAGGCAGAGAAACAAGTATATGTATTTGTGGTTGTTGATTCACATCAGGAGACATACCTTATTGTTCATTTTATAGTTCAATATTAGATCAGTTGATGAGTGTGCTACTTGAGTAGTGGGTGGCTTTAATAGAATGTTACTTCAGTAGCAGATTGTCTGAGTAGACTCATTCATTCATTCAGTAGCATGTCCTTTGCAGAACCTCGCTCCCATAACAACCTTCCGGAAAACATCTCGATCATAAGCAAGATGTCCCGCGTCTGATACACCCATCTGGAGATCATCCGCCACATCCTGCACCCATCTTCTCTTTGGCCTTCCTCTTCCTCTCTTCCCAGGCATATACCCCTCCATTATTGTTCTCTCCAAACTTTCGTGACGTTTCAAGTGACCAAAATATTTCAATTTTCTTTGTTTTATCGTCTTTAATAGCCAGCCTTCTTCAATATTCAACTCTTGAAGTATGGATGCATTTGTTCTTTTATTTACCCAAGATATTTTTAGAACTCGTCTATAACATTTATATTCAAAGGCGTTTATGCGCTGTTCAGCTTGTTTAGTAAGTGTCCATGTCTCACAGGCGTATGTTGCAATGGGAAAGATGCATGATCTTAAAAATCTAATTTTTGTAGTTCTGTCTGTCCCACTCCATACTTTATTCAGCTGTTTTAGTCTTTGAAGAGCAATTGATAGTCGCCGTTTAATTTTTTTCATTGTGTCACCGTTGTTGGTAATCAATGACCCAAGATATTCAAAATTTTCCACCACCTCCAATTTTTCCCCATTAATGTATATTTCTTTCTCCATAGTAGTTTTATCTGTATGCATTATCTTTGCTTTTGCTATGTTAAGATATAAGTTGTGATTTTCACTATTCAATTGGGTTGAAGCTATTAGGTTTTCTATGCCATTCTGTGTTGTGAATGTGAGTAGACTATGTGAGTTTAATTGAGTAGTGGGTTACTGGTGTAGTAGATTACTTCAGTAGAATGTGAACTGAACAGACAGTGCATGCAGAATGTGGCAAAATAGAAAACTATGATAATTAGCAGTGGACAGGAGAGGCTATCAATGAGCATCACAGTAAACGGGAAGGTACTAGAACAAGTAACAAGTGTTTCTCCTATCTTGGACATATAATAACAGATGATGGCAGAACTGAAACATAACTCAAAAAGAGAATAGGAATGGCCAAAAATGCTTACAACAGCACGGACTCAGTATTAACATCTAGAGAGATTAACAACGCATTAAATTTGTTTTTTTTTTTTTTGCATATCCTTTACAGGGCATCGCTGTCAACACCAGCATCTTTCAGCTGTATGTTGATTTCTTGGCAAGTTTACGCTCAGTAGTTTGCCTTTGCTTTCTGAGCGGCAGGCTCACATAGTCCGTAAGTTACCGATGCGATTCGAACCACTGCTGATTCTCACCGTCATGACGTTACCGACGAGAGTACACGAGATTACGGAGAAAAGTCATAACCTCTAAGCCACGAAGCCGGCATTAAAAATTAGAATTGTCAAATGCTACGTATATTCAAGACTACTGTATAGCGCGGAAACCTGGACATTGAGCAAGCAATTAGAAAGTCGAATAGAGGCACTGGAGAAGTGGATATACAATCAAACAATCAAATACAGAGGTTCTAGAAAAATTGGGAATGAAGAGAGAGTTAATGAAAGAAATAAAAAGGAGGCAAGTGAAATATTTCGGCAACGTTAAAAGACATGATATTCTTATAAAAACCATACTGGATGGCAAGGTTGAGGGTAAGCGAGCAAAAGGTATACAACGATACAAGTGGAAAGATAACATCATGAGATGGACGAACATCAGCCTGACAGAATGTACAGTCAGGGCGAGAGACAGTGTTGGAGATCCATTGCAGCCAACCTTTATTATGGAGACGGCATCTGATTGATCGATTGAACTGTGTAAAAGAATGCTTCAGTAGTGGGTTACTTGAGCAGTTGACTACTTAATTAGCAGATTACTTGTGTAGTGGGTTACATGAGTATACGAGCAAATGAGAAGTGAGTTACATGTGTAGTAGATGGTGAGTTATCTGAGTGGTGAGTTACTTGAGTAGTGACTTACTTTAATATTAAGTTATTAGAGTAGTGGAGTACTTGAATATTGGGTTACTAGAGTAGTGGAGTGCTTGAATATTGGGTTACTAGAGTAGTGGAGTGCTTGAATATTGGGTTACTAGAGTAGTGGAGTGCTTGAATATTGGGTTACTAGAGTAGTGGAGTGCTTGAATATTGGGTTACTAGAGTAGTGGGGTGCTTGAATATTGGGTTACTAGAGTAGTGGAGTACTTGAATATTGGGTTACTAGAGTAGTGGAGTGCTTGAATATTAGGTTACTAGAGTAGTGGAGTGCTTGAATATTGGGTTACTAGAGTAGTGGAGTACTTGAATATTGGGTTACTAGAGTAGTGGAGTGCTTGAATATTGGGTTACTAGAGTAGTGGAGTGCTTGAATATTAGGTTACTGGAGTAGTGGAGTACTTGAATATTAGGTTACAAGAGTAGTGGGGGCCGGCTTCGTGGCTTAGAGGTTATGACTTTTCTCCGTAATCTCGTATACTCTCGTTGGTAACGTGATGACGGTGAGAATCAGTAGTGGTTTGAATCGCATCGGTAACTTACGGGGTATGTGAGCCGGCCGCTCAGAAAGCAATGGCAAACTACTGAGCGTAATCTTGCTAAGAAATCAACATACAGCTGAAAGATGCTGATGTTGACAGCGATGTCCTGTAAAAGGATATGCAAAAAAAAAAAAGAGTAGTGGGGTACTTGAATATTAGGTTACAAGAGTAGTGGAGTACTTGAATAATAGGTTACTGGAGTAGTGGAATACTTGAAACTTAGGTTAATAAAATAGTGGAGTACTTGAATATTAGGTTACTGGAGTAGTGGAGTACTTGAATATTAGATTACTGGAGTATTGGAGCACATGAATATTAGGTTACTGGAGTAGTGGAGTACTTGAATATAAGGTTACTGGAGTAGTGGAGTAGGTACATGAATTTTAGGTTACTGGAGTAGTGGAGTGTGTGATTAGTAATTTACCTAAGCAGCATGTTAATTGTTAAGTGAATTAATTGAATAGTGAAGTAATTAAGTCATTTAACTGAGCAGTGGGTTAATTCGGAAGTGAGTTACTTCAGTAGTATATGACAGGAGTATTATTTGAGCAGTAGATTACCAAATTAAAGAGTAACTTGATTAGCAGACTGCTTACATTTAATTTCTTCTAGTATCGGATTACTTGGGCTGTCAGAGAGGCGGGAGATTATACGAATCAAGTGATGATTCTGCAACCTGCAAGAACATCACGTGGAAAAGGGTGAAGCTAGGCAAGAGCACTCAGGGGCCAACATACAATAGTCGTTGGCTACATGCTGAGGGAAATAGTGAGTAGGGAATCCGAGCACTTATGGACTGAACAGTTCGATATAGAGTGGGGATAATCTGTCGACTGAGACAGACTGAGAGATTACTTTAGTAACAGGATACTTGCGTAATGGGCTACTTTAGCAAAGGGTCACTTGAGTGGTGGGTTACTTGAGTAGTAAACAACGTGAGTAGCAAGTTATTTGATTATTAATTTATTGATTAATTAACTACCTCAGTGGTTCATTAATTGGATAGTCGGTTATTTTAGTAGTTCATTAATTGGGTAGTGAGCTATTTGAGTAGTCCATTAATCGGGTAGTGGGTTAGTTAAGTAGTTCATTAATTGGGTAGTCGCTTACGTGTCCAGTTCATTAATTGTACAGTGGGTTACTTGTGTAGTTCATTAATCTGGTATCGGGTTACTATCGTAGTTCATTAATTGGGTAGTGAGTTATTTGAAAAGTGAGTTACTTGAATGATCGATTACTTGGATAATTGATTCATACATTCATGAAATATTCCATTCATGAGCCGGTGACCAATGTCACTTCTCAAGACATTAACGAAATTCTCCATTCATAAGCAGAGCTGCCGGTGCCCAATGCTACTTCTGACAGACATTCATGAAAGACTCCATAGATGAGCAGAGCTGCCGGTGAAGAATCTTACTTGTGTAATTCATTCAAGAAATAATTCTACAACAGTGCTTCTTGGGAAAACCAGCAATCAAATAAACAACTCATTATGTGTAATTACAAGTACCAGCTATCACGTAGTTCCAAGGCAAATACAGCCGCTGGGGCGTGGGGAGTTGGGTCTTGGCATACATGTTATCCCGCACAATGGGATAAAGTGATCAGTTTCTTTCTATGTCACTTATCCTCCCAAGACTAGATCCTTCAGCTATCCGGTGCACAATTAATGAGACTAGGTCAAGACCAGAGTCTGGCTCGTCGGAACAGAAACATAATGCTCCCAATGATGGAGACTGAACCCCGGACCACTGTATAAGTAATAAACCCTTACCATTATGCCACGGCGACCCCATTTAAAATCATTATTATTAATTGTTCTAATTATCCGTTCTATCTTCTCCTTCTCCCCGACACCCATCGTCTTCCTCTTCCTTCTCCTTGATTATTATTATTGATAATGGCATTGTCATTATTATTATTTATAGTAGTGGTAGCAACAACTTTAGTAGTACTAGCAGAAGTAGCAGTAGTAATAGTATATCAATTAGCGCTAGCATCAGTATAAATACTAAATCAGTTAGTTACAGCAGCAGCTGTAGTAGTGCTAGCAGCAGTATCAGTAGTAATACTATATCAGTTAGCGCCAGCAGCAGTTAGTAACATCTGCAGCAGTAATAGTGTATCTGTAAGTAACAGTAGCAGCAGTAACAATATTTGAAATAGTTACATCTGTATCACTAATAGTTTATCGGTTAGTAACAGCAGCAGCAATGACAGTACTTAAAATAATGACAGTAGCAATTGCAATAATTGTATTTGAAGTAGTACAAGGAGCAGAATACTAGTATGTGTTGTAGTAACAGGAATAATGGTATCTGAAGCAGACATAACAGGAATAATGGTATCTGAAGCAGACATAACAGGAATAATGGTATCTGAAGCAGACATAACAGGAATAATGGTATCTGAAGCAGACATAACAGGAATAATGGTATCTGAAGCAGACATAACAGGAATATGGTATCTGAAGCAGACATAACAGGAAATAATGGTATCTGAAGCAGACATAACAGGAATAATGGTATCTGAAGCAGACATAACAGGAATAATGGTATCTGAAGCAGACATAACAGGAATAATGGTATCTGAAGCAGACATAACAGGAATAATGGTATCTGAAGCAGACATAACAGGAATAATGGTATCTGAAGCAGACATAACAGGAATAATGGTATCTGAAGCAGACATAACAGGAATAATGGTCATCTGAAGCAGACATAACCGGAATAATGGTATCTGAAGCAGACATAACAGGATAATGGTATCTGAAGCAGACATAACAGGACTAAGGTATCTGAAGCAGACATAAAGGAAAAAATGGTATCTGAAGGGAGACATAACAGGAATAATGGTTTTGAAGCAGACATAACAGGAAAAGGTATCTGAAGCAGACATAACAGGGAAAATGGTATCTGAAGCAGACATAACAGGAATAATGGTTTGAAGCAGACATAACAGAATAATGGGTATCTGAAGCAGACATAACAGGAATAATGGTATCTGAAGCAGACATAACAGGAATAATGGTATTTAAGCAGACATAACAGGAATAATGGTATCTGAAGCAGACATAACAGGAATAATGGTATCTGAAGCAGACATAACAGGAATAATGGTATCTGAAGCAGACATAAAAGGGGAAAAATTTTTTTGAAAACAACATAACAAATAATGGGATCTGAAGCAGACATAAAAAGGAATAAAGGTATTGAAGCATGACATAACAGGAATAATGGTATTCTGAAGCAGACATAACAGGAATAATGGTATCTGAAGCAGACATAACAGGAATAATGGTATCTGAAGCAGACATAACAGGAAATAATGGTATCTGAAGCAGACATAACAGGAATAATGGTATCTGAAGCAGACATAACAGGAATAATGGGTATCTGAAGCAACATACAGGAATAATGGATATGAAGCAGACATAACCGGAATAATGGTATCTGAAGCAGGACATAACAGGAATAAGGTATCTGAAGCAGACATAACAGGAATAATGGTATCTGAAGCAGTACATAAAGGAATAATGGTAATCTGAAGCAGACATAACGGTAATAATGGTATCTGAAGCAGACAATAACAGGAATAATGGTATCTGAAGCAGGACATAACAGGACTAATGGTATCTGAAGCAGGACATAACAGAATAATGGTATCTGAAGCAGACATACAGGAATAATGGTATCTGAAGCAGACATAACAGGAATAATGGTATCTGAAGCAGACATAACAGGAATAATGGTATCTGAAGCAGACATAACAGGAATAATGGTATCTGAAGCAGACATAACAGGAATAATGGTATCTGAAGCAGACATAACAGGAATAATGGTATCTGAAGCAGACATAACAGGAATAATGGTATCTGAAGCAGACATAACAGGAATAATGTATCTGAAGCAGACATAACAGGAATAATGGTATCTGAAGCAGACATAACAGGAATAATGGTATCTGAAGCAGACATAACAGGAATAATGGTATCTGAAGCAGACATAACAGGAATAATGTTCTGAAGCAGACATAACAGGAATAATGGTATCTGAAGCAGACATAACAGGAATAATGGTATCTGAAGCAGACATAACAGGAATAATGGTATCTGAAGCAGACATAACAGGAATAATGGTATCTGAAGCAGACATAACAGGAATAATGGTATCTGAAGCAGACATAACAGGAATAATGGTATCTGAAGCAGACATAACAGGAATAATGGTATCTGAAGCAGACATAACAGGAATAATGGTATCTGAAGCAGACATAACAGGAATAATGGTATCTGAAGCAGACATAACAGGGAATAATGGTATCTGAAGCAGACATAACAGGAATAATGGTATCTGAAGCAGACATAACAGGAATAATGGTATCTGAAGCAGACATAACAGGAATAATGGTATCTGAAGCAGACATAACATCAACACTAAACGAAAGAAGGTGTAGTAGATGACATCATCGAGTTGATGTGAAAATGATCGAATGTTGCAACGTGTAACGCATAATACAACTGTTAGCTCACCATAATTAAAACAATACAACGTCGTACAGTTTAACATAGAACAAACACATTTGTAGCCCACACTTTAAATACAAGCAGTGTAAAATAATAGTCTAACATAGAATGCATTCACAGACGAGATAATATAAAATAGCATAGTTTAAGACGTAACACTACTGTAGTCTCATCCTAAACAAATAGTCTGAAACGGCTAACAAAGGCAAATCTTAAAATAACTCCCAGAAATGGGCATGCACATAATTTTACTCGTGCAATTTTTTTTGCAATGGCAAATTACATTCTTTACAGATGTCTAAGAGATAATAATTCGTCAAGAGACGCACAAATTGATCAGAAAAGTGACTTAGACAGTCACAATTTTGTGAGCAGGCTAGAGAAATAAACTAGAATACTTAGCGACACTTGACACAACTGATGGGGAAAGAATGCGGGAAAGGCAGACAGACAAATGCCTGCACGGCTTGGCCACATGACATTGATTGATTGATTTACTGATCTAGGAACCGACATCACAGCATGCAGGGCATTCCCATAGGCACTCCGTCCCTATCCCCAGCAGCCAGAGAAGAGTTTCAACATCAATAGTACCAGTAGCAATCTGATTATATGTCCGTCTCGCCTTTCCTCTAAGCGTCGAGCGTCGGCCAGATCCCCTCGTCACTCCTCGCTGCCTCATTCTTGCCAGACCATGATGATCCATTTGCTCCTCCGAGGTGTACACGTGGTCCCACAAGGCCCCAACCACGTCTGCCAATACTCCACCAAGTTTTGCAGGCCAGCTATCTGTCCGCCTGTTCATTCCCCAGCACACCGGCATGCCCCGGAGAAAAGATCCAGGCTATGCTTGCCACCCGTGACCTCCGAAGCGAAGCAAGCCACTCTGCACGAAGCATGCCTGTCCTCACCTTCCTCAGCATGCTTTCTGAGTCAATTATAATCACGATGTGTGTGTGTGTGTATCGTATTCTCCATCCAGCGGAAAGCTGCAGTGACCGCCTCCACCTCCATTCTTAAGCTAGATATTGTGGTATCATATGCTAGGCTCTCCTGCACCAAACGTCGGCCATTAGCTTTTGCTATGAACCCCTAGGCACTTCTCCTACCTCTTGACACCGAACCATCTGTGTAGATAATCACATCACCCGAGCGAGAATTATCCTGAATTATTTGTTGGATTTCCACTTCCGTGGCCCTTGCTGGCCACTTCCTGCTCTCCCGGCTCAATGTGATTATAACTCTGCACAAGTCTGACTGCTCCGCTGGCACTCAGACCCACTCCTCTCCTCGCCTAATGTTCTCCAAGATGCACACATGTATGATCGTATCCTCCGCCTGAGCCATCCGAAATTTATCTCTTATCAGTCAGTCGCTGACCCTTACCTGCCTTCCAGCGCCTCATGCAAAGGGTGATTTGTGTCTGTAGCTACTCTGAATTATGCCTTCGCCTGCATCACATTGAGCCTACCTGCAACAGTCGGCAAACCAAGGATGTAACGCATACACACAACTGGTGTATCTCTGGTGCATCCCAGAATGACACGCATAGCTCTAATTTCACCAGCTGACTCTTTGAGATAGTGAGCAGACCTAATCCATAATCAATCACTGAGAGGATCATGTGCTGGTATAGTGTGAAAAGCATTCTCTGCTCTATGTAATCTATGTCCATTGCAGCCATAGTTGTAAGTGCATTGAGTCCCTTTTGAGACCTTGTCACAACCGTCTAAACATGGTCCTTGAAGGACAATCAAATGTGATTGCCAGATACTTCAGTTTGTTTTCTCTGCTGACGTTTCTACCATCTATCGTGAGGCTTGGGACAGCACTCACAATCTTGTTGTCCAGAGAGCACCACAAAACAGTCATCTTTTCCGGGTGGATGAGAGCACTCATTTCAGTGCACCAGTCAATCACTTTGTCTACTGTCGCCAGTAGCTCCTGGGCTGTGTGTACCCTATCTCTCCCCTGCCTATATACAAGAATATCATCTGCAAATGTTAGTATCCTTCCAACCCCTGGTACTTCTAGGTTCGCAATCTTGCTCGTATACACGTTAAAGAGCGGGACGCATATGAGTTTCCAAGGCACCAAGGCTGGGTTCTATACTGGCCAAGACCTATTGACGCGTCCTCGCCGAGCGTCCTGGGCAACAGGTCCCTTTGGGGTCCTGGCTAAAGTCAGTAGGATCGTTGATTCCTCCGAAGTCGGAGAGTGTCTGCCTGCACGGTGAGGAACCACCAATCTGCACACCAATAAGCCAGACATGGGACAACGGATACTCATGCAAACCTCAGGTCCTATATGACATCACACTGATGTTGGACAACAGGATGTCTTGATCCGGCATACAGGACTTCGCGCTGGAGTTCACAGCCAGCGAACACAAGCAAGCACGTTAAAGAGCACTGGTGAGATTGCATATCCCCGTGGCAGTCCCGGAGTTAACATATGTGGCTCTGAGGTCCATGCACCCAGACAGAGAGTAACCCGACGAGAATACAGGACGGCAGCTATCCAGTTCACCAACCAGGGATTGACCCCCTTCTCCATCAGTGCGGTCATCAAAATATCATATCGAACTCTATTGTATGCATCCTCGAGATCAAGCGCTGCCGCCATCGTTTCCTGTCTAATCTGGAACCTATCATAAACGTCAAAGGCAAAAGTGGCTGCATTTGACCAGGTATCTTTTCCTGGCCTGTAGCTCCCCAGGCCTCTTGGAAGAAGCTTCCCCCTTTCCAAAAACTCTTGCTGCTTGACAGCGACTATCTTCTCTAAAACCTTCCCAATTGTATTTTGAAGGGTGATGATCCTAAAGCCGCTAAGCTTTGAATGATCTTTGAATGGTTTTGGGAGAGGAATGAGATAGCCGTGCACCCAGTTCTGCGGTACTGATGCTGTCCTAATGCTCTGGTTAAAGCAGTCGGTCATCTCCTTCAGGTCTGCATCGCTCAAAGCCTTCATTTGACCAAACCTAACCCCATCAGGCCCTGGTGCCGTGTCCTTTGCCTTTTTCAAAATATGTTTAACATCTTCAACCCGTATGATGTCTTCATAATGCATATTCTTAATTGTGCCAGATAACTCCTCTCTAACTGCATCCCTGGTGCCCGCATCATTATGATTGGTCTGCTCTAAAAATCTCTGGAGAAACGCCCCCCCCCTCCCCCTTTCTCTTTGTCTGTTGTCATGCGCACACCATCATCTCTATAACTCTATAAATTGTTCCCACTGTCATAGGCCGATATTTTCTTTGTATTTGTCTGTGCAGCTGGGGCGACCATCCCCAACCCAGTGCGTCCACAGGTGGCGGATTGTGGAACGGCCTCTAGATATGGAGGTAATTCCCATGTTCATGCTCTAGTTAAACAAATAGCCAAAAACATATACCAACTTGCCAAAATTAAAAACTTCCTCGACGAAAACACAAGAAAGATATTCTATACTTCCCACATTCAAACACATATTGATTATTGCTCCACAATCTGGGATGGATGCTCCAAATCAATAACAAAACGCCTTTATTCACTCCAGAAAAGGGCAGTGCGTCTAATCAATGGTGATAAGTTTACAGACAATTCTAACCTAATGAACGTCTTCAGTTACTGCCACTCCACAAACGCCTACTTTTTAATAAGGCTAAACTAACTCACAAAATCCTATTTCAAAATGCCCCAAGCTACCTTTGCCCATTGTTTAAATATAACGCAAGACATAGCGAACGACTAAATATACTTCATGTCCCTAAGCCTAGGATAGACTTATATAAAATAAGCTTAGCATACTCTGCCACTCAGCTGTGGAATAATCTTCCACAAGAAATCAAAGACACCACCAATCATTATACATACAGTCGCAACATTTTTGAACACTACCTCAGGACAGACTACATATCCCCTTTAAAAAAAAAAAAAACAACAACAAAGACAATAATAATGGTACATCATCTCGAACGACAACTAGCCAGAAAAAAAAAATTCCATATGTGTGGCACGTTACACCCACCTTGGGTATTTATGATGCCCATGTTAAACATTGCCTCAACGAGTCATGTATTATTGATTATTTTTCATGCGTTTTAATGCTTATTGTTCTTTTGTTGTTAAAGAATTGCTTCATAAGAGATGTTGAATGAAAGAATGTATGAAAGGAAATAGAGAAGAAGGGCAGAATGTCAGACGGGCCTGCGTGCCCAATTCTTAACTCTTTGAATATAAAGATTCGTTCGTTCGAGGTTAGCTGCGAATACCCAGTAAGCAGTCGTGGACCAACTGGCGGTGGGCACAGAGGGCGAGGCGGGATCTCGGAGAGGGGGGATCTGATTTCATTAGAAAATACCTCATATGCTCGGAGACGTGCCTGCCAAGCGAATAAGGGGTGCCTTAACCCCTCCCCCGCGTAGGTGGAACCCGTTAGCTTTGGACAGCAGTCAATTTAGGAGACGGAAAACTCCAAATATAATCCCCCAAGTTCAAGGTGGACCAGCGTGCTGAGGAACTGGATGGCCACGAGTAAGCTCGTGAACGTTGGACGTCTGACAGGCGTGCGGGGCGGCACCAGGCGTATGGACTCCTGCGGGACATCCCTTGCCTCCTCCCTAGCAAGCAGGCAATACTAGGGTGACCGGTTATTTCCTGCAATATCCAAACTTTGCTTATGGAATTAATTAAACACGGGAATCGTCGCCGGAGCTACGGAGCACGTGCTCTGCGCTTGACACATCTTTCAGAGGTTAGCAAAAAGACAGTGAGGAGGAGAAGGCGAGGAAATGGTGTGAGAAGAAGACATAGAAATATGAGAGCAGGCGCCAGGAGAACAAGACGAAAAGTGGAGAGACTAGGTTTCAACCATGTAAGAGTGGGATACTGGAACTATCGCAGTGCCAGGCAGAGAGGTCCTGTATTGGAGAGGCTAATATATGATTTCGATGTCCTCATGCTCCTGGAGCTAAATACAGACATATACCATTGCCCTGGGTACGCTTGTTATATAAACCCTACTGGGCAGAAGAGACATGGGCAAGGTCTCCTGGTGAAGGAAGGAGTTAAGCATGTGGTACTTGAGCCAGTGGAATCACAGAACAAGAGAGGTCCAGGGTATACAAATGGAGATTGGTGGCTAAAGTTGGAACATCATAAACGTATATGCCACAGTGGACTGTTTTGTCAGAAAGGAACACTGGGACTGGCTTAAGGAATTGGAGGAATTACCAGGTGATAGGCTACTCATATGTGGAGACGTCAATGCGAGGAACAGAGAATGGGACAGTGGTAGAGAAAACCGACAGGGAACTGCCCTTGCGGATGCCATGGTGGACTCCGATGTGGTCTGCATAAATGATGGGAGGCCGACTAGAATGGCAATGAGGCCTGGCAATGCAGACACGGCTATTGACTTTGCACTTGTCTCCCAGTCATCAGTCCTTGATGTAAAGTGGACTGTTTTGAATGACCATGGAAGTGATCACATGCCGTGTTCAGTCCTGATCTCTATATCCAGGAAAGTTAAGGTTGGGAGAGCGCGCAAGACTTTCCGGTATGAGTGAACCGACAGCCTTCTTGGACGCCTCAGACAGAAGGCATGCAACAGGAGTGTTAACACTCCTTTTTTTGCAGCCCCCATTGATGGATTCCAGAAGTAGACCATGCTTGGAAAGCAAAGAGAGCTGCGGTGAAGCAGCTAAAGAAAGTGCGACAGACACCCCGAATCTCACGAGAGGAAGTGGATACATTGGAAAATGTCAAGATAGATAAGGTGGAGGTTTTTAAGCGCTGTGCTGCAGAAGCCAAAAAACGCAAAATGGAAATGTTTCATGAAGGAGATTGGAGGTGATAAAACACTGCCACATGACATATAAGGTCAAGGACACAAACCTGATCCAAAACTGGTGATCAGATGAGACAGCTAAGCAAGACCGCCAATGGTTATCAGTATGGCACATTATGATGGTTGTTTTTATTTTCCGGATGTCTCCAACGTTAAGTGTCTGTACAAAAGTATTACACAGCTGCACTTGTCCAAGGTTCTCCGATTGATGTACGTAACACTGTAATTAGCTTTTCCTACGGCTCTAGCCCAGTTTGTTTCGTCGGATAGATGAATCCACGTATAAACATCCATTAACCGTCCCGTCATTTTTATCTTCCTCTTGTCATGATGAACCTTATCATTCCACCTCTCACTCTATGACAGATTATAACTGGACAGTAAATATGTGGCCTGGAGTATTTTCTATTGTTACCACCAACTGTCTAATATGTCCACTAATCTAACGAATTGTCCCTACATTGTTAAACAATTGTATGTAGACTGCCAGCAAGGAAGAGGTCCACGTGGCCCAGAGGTTTCATGGACCCGCGCTTAAACTTCCTGTGGTGTTGGGTTTATCCCATTCACCAGTCAGTGGGACTTGAACGTTGTCTTCCCGTTCAGAAAACAATGGGAAACCAATGAATGTAAAATGTCCTAGTCAATTAACATAGAGTTGCTCTCAGCGTCCTGCAAGGTACAGATCACATTTAAACAAGCCAGGAGGATACAGATGTGCATGTTTCCATCATTCTCTGTATTCAAACTCTCTCTCTTTCTCTCTCTCTCTCTCTCTCTCTCTCTCTCTCTCTCTCTCTCTCTCTCACACACACACACACACACACACACACACACATGAACGCGCGCGCGTACATACACGCGTACACGCGTACACTAACAGTTCAGTATCTTGCCAACTGGTAGTGGCGAACATGTCTCTCCGCACTGTTGCTATTTGTCAACCCACATACTGACATCTCTGCGAGCCACCGCCCGAGACTGTCTACACAAGCTTCCCCTGTGGCCCTGTATCAGGTGGGTGTCCATTCATTCTGCCGGCTATTACAATATATCGCAATTCCCTTGCTCCCATGACACGGCCACACACAATCATCATACCCCCACTGCCTCCGTCTGCTCTCTGTGACAAGCATCCCCGTGTCTTTCTTGTGTGCACATCGGCCACATTCCTCGTGTTGACGGTCACTGTCACTGGTCGCCGCCTTCTATTTAACCTATCTCTACCGCCTCAATATATGTTACATGGCCATGTGAGTGATATATATATATATATATATATATATCAAGGTTGTTCCGGACTTCCATTAACAACTGGTTATATAGTTCATCTAGGAGGTGCTATTGCAGTATTTCATGCAGGAGGCTCATTACATGTATTTCATCTAGGAGGGTCCATGCATATAATTAATCTAGGTCGAATCATTACATATTGTTTATCTCGGTGGGCTAAGTGTATACAGTTCATCTAGAAGAGCTATTGCATAGTGTTCATGTTGGAGCATATATTTTTTAATGACTGTGCAGTGTTTGGAAATATTGCCGGTCCATGTTTTGAATTCACTCTCTGTAAAGTTCATGCAACATAATAGGTAAATACAAAACTTGGACAGGCAATATTTTCAAACACTGCACAGTCATTAACAAAACACCCTGTAGTTCACATGGGACGACCATTGCATACAATTCCACTAGGAGCGTCGATATGCTTATGTGGGTGGGCATAATGAACACATAATCTACATAAGAGTGACCAGACAATCATGTCAGTAAACGTCTCCTGTAATGGCCTGAGTGCGCATCTGGTGCTCCATTCCTATTTGTATACAGCAATTTTCGCTATGTGAGTGATATGTTCTGTTAGATGTGAATGATGTGCTGTGTTAAATGTAAGTGATTTGCTCTGTTAAATGTGAGTGATTTGCTCTGTTAAATGTGAGTGATTTGCTCTGTTAAATGTGAGTGATTTGCTCTGTTAAATGTGAGTGATTTGCTCTGTTAAATGTGAGTGATTTGCTCTGTTATCACACAGGCCGCCTTTACTTCCAAAGACATTCTAGATAACCATTTTCGGCGGGGTCGTCGACCTGGGACCACCCCGGGTCAAAACCGGGTTAAAACTGCGCCATGATGCGTATTCGACCCATGACCATGGGCTAGCAGGCGAGCGTCTAGCTCTCGAAGAGAAATAATCAGAACCTTTATTAGAAGCAGGACACGCAATGCAACATCTGAAGAAAGAGAAGTGTCCATGCTGTGACGATACACTAACGGAACTAGTCCAGGCAGGAGGGGAAGCCAGCGTCCGTGTCTGTGCATATCCTGTGATCTGATACGACACCAAGGCAGGAATAGGGAAGAAGTCAAAGAATATAAAAGTTCCGACAAACTATGATGGTCTGTCTGTGTTGCCCCATAAATTAATCTCCTATCAATCTATTTTACTGAACGTGATGTTGGATTGTCTCATTATGTGGTTAGTTAGTTGCATATTCTTTGAAGGACATCACAATCAACCTCAACATATTTTGACTGTGATTTCTTGGCAAGTTTACGTTCAGTAGTTTGTCATTGCTTCCTGACCGACCGGCATTTATACCATTGAGTGAAAACCAAAGAAAACCCGGGAGGGGGGATTTCGAATTAAACCCTGTTAGGAAAGATTAGTACTATCACATACAGCGACCAGATATCCGGGATGACTGCGTTTTCGATCCCTCTATTCCTCAATCTTCGACAGAGGTTCTAAACTCCTTGCCACATTATACCACTAGTAATTTAAGGTCCTTAAGAAACAAATTGAAAAACAAAAATTAAAATCGAAGAATATCAAAGAAGAAAAAAACTTATCTGGGAAAAAGGGAAAAATTGAAATTTGCATTATCCTAACCCAGCGATAGAGAATACAGAATTACAGATCTACGGAAACCATAATAATAGCTTTACATGAAATGTCTTAGAGGCACTGTTAACGATTGGATCATTATTTGGTCCTTACTCT
>JACEFZ010009127.1:0-20000 GCA_014155875.1 Cepaea nemoralis
AGTCCCTTCACCTGTCAAACCCCCCAATCCAAACCTTTTTCCCCCG
This sequence comes from Cepaea nemoralis, assembly GCA_014155875.1. Classification (NCBI taxonomy): domain Eukaryota; kingdom Metazoa; phylum Mollusca; class Gastropoda; order Stylommatophora; family Helicidae; genus Cepaea; species Cepaea nemoralis. Next base: position 47 of record JACEFZ010009127.1, read on the forward strand.
GAAAAAAAAAAAAGTGAATTTTACTGAATACAACTATCTACTGTCAGGACCTGTAATTACTGGAACCGACTGCACAAGATCTTACTACCACCATATTAATGACCGGAAACGTTTTATTGTCTTATCACCACTTGGTGTTTTACTATGGCCACTACTTAGTAAAATGTCTTTCTGTGTGCTACATGTTGTCAGGTCTTTTCTGACAACTACGGCCTTACACGTCACATTAATAACGTAAACAATACCATAATTCACAAGTGCCACATCTGTGGGAACTTATACAACAGGAAACACACACTTCAACGCCACATAAAACACATCAACAGACTCTAAAGCCTTCATCAACGGATACTACACACTCAAACATGGACACTACACCCTTAAACACTACATCACGCAAAAGGAAAGCACCCACAAACACAGACAGCTAAAAAAACAGAAACTCAGTTTTGGACAACTTGAATCAGAAACCTTAGACACCCTACCACCAGACACCCAACAAACATATAGAGACAACTGGCAGAGTATTAGATCACATCACAAGCGTAGCAAACACATGTCTGTCTATAATTCTATGGTAGTCCAATGACAAAGTACCCAACGACTGGACAGAGACCTTGTCTAAAATATTTAATAGTCTGACAAACCTCTTCAAGATCAATTATAGCCGCCATTTAGTTATAAGACATAGAGAAACACAGGACCTTAGATTCATTCACGCTTCCTCAAATAATGCTGCCGTTTTAGAATGTATAGCTGTAATCAATAAGAGATACGACTTTGACATCTTGATCCAAACAGTTCATCACCACAACATCATTACATAAGCCATGCAGCAACGACCAGATACCAAATACAGAACAGAGACAGTAGCTGCTACATCATTTTACATCTTTCATATTCCCGAATTCCTGATTGGTTGCTGTCTAACTGACATTCCCGACTAGATAACGCACAACGAAACCATCAACATTCTACAACATGACTCACACAATAAGCCACACACTGATAATCTTTGTTACTTTAGAGCACTAGATGCACACAAAGGCTCACCAGTTGCAAATCTGAGGAAACTAACGAAAGAGTGTGCAAATCAGTGGAAAAAATATCAAATTATAGGGTTCCTAACTTAAGATTCCAGGTGTTAACCTTCTCGATATCGCCACTTTGAAAGAATGCTTTGTTCTTAACATAGACATCTTTGAGTATGATGCTAACCGTTCACTGGTACCAAAACTTAGAGACAGTGGAACTTACGATTGTTATTTTTCAAAGACCATTTTATGCACATTATTGATATTGACAGAGTATCTCATGCATTTAGTTGTCCAAAATTGTGGAAGATGGTTATGGATATGGAGAAACATTACAAAACATGTAACGGTGACACACGTTTGAACATCTCAAAGGAGGGGTTTAAAGTCCACCAGAAACCATCTAGGAGCTAATTTCCTACCAAAGCACCCCAGTCGATATTAAGTATGTGGTTAATATTGGGGGCTACGTGGTCTCGAGGTATGGTATCCGCCTCGAGTGCTGGAGGTCCGGGGTTCAAGCCCTGGTGAGGACCAGGATTTTTTTCACGTGGACTTCCAGTAATAAAATTTCCCCTGGTCTCCGGGTAGTGAGATCGGACGCCCGTATGTATTGTTGCGCTCGTAAACAATACCTTGGCAGGTTAGAAATTGAAAAAGAGTAGCCTAACGGCGCTGCCTGGGCAAAATGTCGAGTTAAAAATCTACCCAAAATATTTCAGAATACTCGCCGGTGATACGGAGTTCGTGCACTGAGCTGAGTTTCTCCAAACTCAGGTTTGAGTTAGGAGGAGAATGAAGCACTTATGCGTTACACCTGTGTGCCATGATGTTGATTCCGTCCATAAAAACTAAACTAATCTAAGTATGTTTATCCGTGCGGGGCTACATACGACTTTGAATGCTTCTTTGAGAATTCCAACCTTCCTATTGATACTACTTCGACAAAATTAATAGCAAAACATGTTCCCATGTCGTGTTCCTTTGCGCCTAATGTCTCTGGGTTCGAGGCCCCGGTCTACTTCATCACAGAGGGCGATCATCAAGATCTGATGAATAGATGCTTGATAATTTGACCCGAATCGCTGATGCAGCGTACTCAGAATTACGGACTGAGTTAGAAGATGTGTATACAGGGTTAGAGGAGATAAATGAAAACACTTTAATTGATAGGTTCGATGTGTACTTAAAAGTGATGCCGGTCCTGGTTCAACTCTGGAAAGTACGATATCAACCTCATTAAGCCATACCTATTCTCCTATTTTATTAAATCAGAAGAAGCGTCATGCAACTTTGTCGTCAAAAGAAACAATACTTGTATATGCATTGCCACCGACCAACTAAAATTTCTAGATATGAGTAACTATTTAGCGCCAGGATTCAACTACTAAAATACCTAGAATACCTAGACGTCTACAAAATTAAGGAAACCGAGGGTATCTTCTGCTACGAGTACATATAAGACCTGGGAAAACTACCGGAATCATTATTACTCCCCCTCGAGGCATTTTTTTCAAAGCTTAGAAATAGTAACATTACAGATGCAGAGTATCAAGAGTGTCAGAAGTTTTGGGGTGACAAGAAGATGGCCACATTAGAATACTTTCTTGTGTGGTATAATAACAAGAACGTACAACCCTTTATTGAGACATAAGAGGCTCAGGTTGTCTTCTACAATGATTTCGGTGTAGACATGTTTAAGGACGCCATTTACGTCACCAGAGTAACATTAAAGTATATTTTTAAGACTCTTCCCCAAAACGTAGTGTGTTCATTTTGTTCTGAGAACAAGAAAGACCTGCATAAAACACTCAGAGACAATTGTAGGAGGGCCATCCATAATATTTCATAGGTACCATGAGATAGGTCGGACACGCATCAGAGAGGGTAAGCTAGTTGAGAGTTTAAAGGGTATGATACTAACGTTCTATACCTTTGCACTCTGACAAAAAAATGCCCACATGTTTTCCTGTTATTCGAAAGGCAGAAGATGAGTTACCCTTTGTATCCTGAATTATTTTATCGATAACTTGTATTGCGCATGCCCAAAATGTATTGCGCATGCCCAGATCGCTTCCAAACATTCACGCCACATACCTGGGAAACAAGCAATGTTATTATAGATAGACCTTTAAGTTCCGTCAGGATTCATGATCAGATTGTAACAATATAGCCATTTGAAGTGAGTGGTACTTAAAAGTACCGTCAGTAAAGAAAGACACATAATTCTAGATTTTACACTGTTTAGTGCAGACAGTGGCTGGCGTGGTTAGAGCATAGTGAGAATATAGAGCTAAGGACACGATTTAACGGGCGGGATGATGCCTCTGGGCCCGCGTCATATTAGAGTAGATGAGTGGGATAGGGGGGAATAGAACCATGTAATCATTTTCACAAATCTCTATTCCACGGAAACCCAGAATGTCTCCTGACTCGTGACACACACACACACACACACACACACACACACACACACACACACACACACACACACACACACACACACACACACACACACACACACACACACACACACACACACACACACACACAACACACACACACACCACACACACACACACACACACACACACACACACACACACACACACACACACACACACACACACACACACACACACACACACACACACAGAAATTCGCTATCCTATTTCTATAAAACGTCAAGTACACGCAGACAAGGTCACTACATCGCCACTAGACATATAATACGTACCTAGTGTAAACCTGTATATGTGTTTTTTACTTTTACTGTCTAAAATGTGGTCAATTACGACTTATGTGTGGTCTATTACACATTTTAAAGTGGTCATATGTGTGGTGCACTGAAATGTCTATATCAATGAAAATAAACGATTGTTTGTGTCCCTTTCTGTCACTTTTTTCATTGGCCATTGTATGTGATGAACATTAAAAATGATTGACTGTACTTTGTAAATAAATGTACTGAAAATACACGTATATGAGTCAATAAAAATGTTAGTTAGTTAGTTCGTTAGTCGAGGTTCCACCTTCACGGCTACGGGTCATTCCCCATTATGTTCCATTCTCGTGCCAGCGAATATCACACAAAATGCTCCCCACTATCCTAATGTGAAAAGTGGAATAGGCAGGAGTCTCGGCAATCCAACAGGCCCGCACAGGTACACTGTGCATAATGCCGCCGTCAGAATGTCACCACAAAATTCATCCACGAATACGACAGTTCATCGTTGATGGACTCGGCAGTCACCAGAAAGACCTCATTTACCCGGGTTTTTCCACATGTCCTGATCTCTTACCGCAGGTCGGACGTCGAAAGTGTCGCACAAAGCACGAACTCCGCAGCTTCGGCGCCGACTCCCAGGAGTCTCCCGAAAAATGCTCTCGTGAACAGAAAGGGCAAAACTGAGTGAGTGCGTGGGCAACATCATGAGCTGTGAAATTCATGTGGAATGCTTTTACATCTGTCCTGTACAGGGAACTGCATGTTCGGAACAATGGCTACCGGCGGTGCGGTATAAAAATATTTGTTGACTATATCTTCTACACATTCGACACTATTGAACATTTCATGCAATGAATTTGATGAAAATAAAAGTTATGAAACCGCAATTGTCTTGTTTATTTTTTTATTTTTTTTTTTTTTAGTGGTATGCTGGTTTGTTTTCGTCTTTCTTGTTTACTGATGCGAGAGGTTCTTATTTTTTCGTCTTTGTGTTGACTGTGGAAGAATTTATACATTTTTTTTTTAGCATATCCTTTTACAGGACTTAGCTGTCAACACCAGCACTTTCAGCTGTATGTTGATCTCTTGGCAAGATAACGCTCATAGTTTGCCATTGCTTTCTGAGCGGGGCCCGGGTCACATACTTCGTAAGTTACCGTGCGATTTTGAACCACTGCTGATTTTAACCCTCATCACGTTATCTGACGAGAGTATACGAGATTACGGAGAAAAGTCATAACCTCTAAGCCACGAAGCCGGCAATTTGTACATACAATGGAATAAAAAAGAACAAAGACACACTGATCTCTCAGAGGCAGCACAGAAATTACCAAAAACAAACCCGATAAAAGACATGTTTTTCTTCTTCATTTTTATTTTCAAAATTTATAAACATTGTTTATTCACATCATTGTCTGGGTCTTGGTAACTTTTCATGTAGGCGTCTCTAAGCTTTGCAGACACACATCTGGCTGTCGGATACACATCTGGAGTTGATCACACATCTGAGGTTCATCACACATCTGGGTCACATCCAACACCTGACTGGATTGTATGCTGAACTGTAGCCAACGATTATCCGTATCAGTTAGTAGTATTTTGGTAATCATCTGTCCATTATGAAATGTAATCTGTTAGCAGTTGACTGGTTTTGGAGATTTCAATTATCCTATTGTGCTCGGTGTAGACGATGACTTGTAATGGCTCTGGGTGTGAATCAGAGACATCATGCAAATATATCCGAGTACTGTTGGTTCTTCTTGTGAAAATGAGGTGCAGGGATAAGTTTTATACGTTTACTGGGCTCATAGGTTGGCACTGCTCGTCTCTTTCTTTTATAACCGCTACCCGATTGGCTAACATTGTTGACGGCACCTTGCAGTAGACGCTGACCGGCTTGCTTGGCTTCTTGCTACGTGTTATTTAAAGGATTCCCCAACATTCCTACCAGCTAAAGCATCTTGGGCTACTCGCAGACCCGTACCGACACCTTCTCTGAGTAGGGCCTAACCACCGGTCTTTAGTCAGGGTAGAACCGTGCGACCGAGTCCACAGAAGAAACTACGGATACCACGACCTCTCTGACTCAAACCACCCACAAACACCTGCATCCCATGTCCAGTTTGGTTGCAATAAAAGTCTTCATACAGTCTGGGATTTCGATGTAATGCCACGTATTTCACCATTATTCTAGGTCTGATCTCTTCCAAGCTCAAAAACTTAACGTCAGCACTGAATGAGATCGTTGTACCCGTATCTATGGTTAAAATTATTTTCACCGTGTCGAAGGAGTAACGACTCAGTGGTACGTAATGAGGTGTGTCGTAGGCGCGAAACACTGAGGTCGCGCGCTGATTCATGGAAGGAAACGTCCTTAGTAGTTGGACCATGGCATGTCCGACTGGTCTTGCCGCTATGAGATGGCAGTGGACGTAGACATTCTGCAGGTCGTTATTCAGGTCTATCGCTCCTTCACCTTCAATTATATCTAATATCTCTTGCAGTTTCTTGCTAAATGTAACAATGACCCCTGTTTCGAGTATTTTTACAATGACTTTCTTTGATGGTTTGTTGAAATGGAATAGAACACAGAGCAGGTCGCCCACCTTCCGATCTTTCATTAGTCGATTCAGCGCAGCTATAAATGCGTCTGGTGAACTGTACTGCCCCGGGGGACAAGCCTTTCTCATCACTCTGCCGTTGGGTGGAATATATCTTATCCACACTTCATCTCTACAACATTGCAGTAATAGCTGTGGAATTGAATTTCCGTCAGACACACTTCGTAATTGTGACTCGCCTCAATAGTCTGCGGTAACTTGACGAAATAGTGACATTGTGTGTTGTTGGGAAACATGTTTGGCGAAGCCTGGGGATTCTTAGCAAAAGCTAATGGTCGACGTTTGGTGCAGGAGAGCCTGGCGTATGATGACGCAACATCTAGCTTAAGAATAGAGGTGGAGGCGGTCAATGCAGCTTTCCCCTGGATAGAGAACACGATACATACACACATTGTGATTGTAACTGACTCAGAAAGCATGCTGAGGAGGGTGAGGACAGGCAGGCTTCGTGCAGAGTGGCTTGCTTCGATTTCGGAGGTCACGGGTAGCAAGCATCACCTGGATCTTTTCTCCGGGGCATGGCCGTGTGTTGGGGAATGAACTGGCGGACAGATTGGCTGGCTCGGCAAAACTTTGTGGAGTATTGATGCATGACAAGACAGACTTGGTTGCGGCCTTGTGGGAGCACGTGTACACCTCGGAGGAGCAAAAGGATCACCATAGTCTTGTAAGAATGAGGCAGCGAGTTGTGACGAGGGGATCTGGTCGATGCTCGATGTTCAGAGGAAAGGCGAGACGGACATATAATCAGATTGCTACTGGAACTATTAGTGTTGGAACTCTTCGCTGGCTGCTGAGGATGGGGACGGAGCGCTTATGGGCATGTCCCGAATACTGCTATGTCGGTTCCTAAATCAATCAATCAATCAATCAATCAATGTTTGGCGAAGCATTGCTCGGTAGTGTCACGTAGAAGCACATATCTTAGGGTTTGGTAACATGTAACTCAGACAGCTGCTTAGAAGAGCGATCCAAAGCTTGCCCTCGGTTACATCGACGCTGTCTCGAGACAGATTGAATAGTGATACGACAATGACGGTCTATATAATGTCCAGTTGACAAAAGAAGACAACTATAACCGGGGTATTCGCTGACCAAACAAAGGCCACTTTCTTTCCCCTTCTGGGTTGATTTGTGGGTTAGTTTCCACGTTGGTTTCTTCCATTAGTATCTGGTTAGGTCTGAAATCCAGCTGTTGAATCACTTGGGATAGCCGAACCACTTCGCTAAATACTGTTTACCACCACCTCACCTGGGTCTTGTAAGACTGCTTCGACTCGAAACACTTGCTTGTCTCCCTATATGCATGACGCTGAGGTTGCGATGATGACTACAGTTAGTAAATAGCTTAGTCGCCCTGTCATCTGCGAGGAACAGAGACTGGGACAGTAGTGGAGAAAACCGACAAGGAATTGCTCTTGCAGATGCCATGGTGGACTCTGATGTAGACTGCATAAATGATGGTAGGCCGACTAGAATGGCAATGAGGCCTCGCGATGCAGACACAGCTGTTGACTTGGCACGTGTTTCCCAGTCATCAGTCCTTAATGTAAGTGGACTGTTTTGAATGACCATGGAAGTGATCACATGCCATGCTCAGTCCTGATCTCTAAATCCAGGAAATTTAAGGCTGGCAGAGCGCGCAAGACCTTCCGGTATGAGTGGACCGATAGCCTTCTTGGACGCCTCAGACAGGGGGCATGCAACAGGACTGTTAAAACCCCTTTTTCTGCATCCCCCATGGCGGACTCCAGAAGTAGACCATGCTTGGAAAGCAAAGAGAGCTGCAGTGAAGCAGCTAACGAAAGTGCGACAGACACCTCGAAGCTCACAAGAGGAAGTGGACATAGCGGAAAATGTCAAGAAAGACAAGGTGGAGGTATTCAAGCGCTGTGCTGCAGAGGACAAAAACGCAAAATGGGAATGTTTCATGAAGGAGTTTGGATGTGATAAAACACTGCGAAAATTCTGGAAACTGCACAGACAAATTCAAAGAAAAGATCAGGCCTATGACAGTGGGAACAATTTATAGAGATGATGGTTGACGCGTGACAAAAGACAAAGAGAAAGGGGGAGGGGGGCATTTCTCCAGAGATTTTTAGAGCAGACCAATCATAATGATGCGGACACCAGGGATGCAGTTAGAGAGGAGTTATCTGGTCCCATGAAGAATATGCATTATGAAAACATCATACGGATTGAAGATGTTAAGCATATTTTGAAAAAAGGCAAAAGACACAGCACCAGGGGGTGTCATGGGGTTAGGTATGGCCACATGAAGGCTTTGAGCGATGCAGACCTGAAGGAGATGGCCGACTGCTTTAACCAGAGCATTAGGACAGCATCAGTACCGCAAGATTGGATGCACAGCTATCTCATCCCTCTCCCAAAATCATCCAAGGATCATTCATAGTTTAGCGGCTTTAGGATCATCACCCTTCAAAATACATGTGGGAAGGTTTTAAAGAAGAGAGTCGCTGTCAAGCTGCAAGAATTTTGGAAAGGGGGAAGCTTCTTCCAAGAGACGTGGGGAGCTACAGGCCAGGAAAAGATACATGGTAAAATGCAGCCACTTTTGACTTTAACGTTTATGATGGGTTCCAGAATAGATAGGAAACGGATGGCGGTCAGAGCTTGATCTCGAGAATGCGTGTAATAGAGTTCGATATAATATTTTTATGACCGCACTGACTAGAGAAGGGGTCAATCCCTGGTTGGTGAACTTGATAGCAGCCGTCCTACATTCTCGTCAAGTGGCTCTCCGTCTGGGATGCATGGATCTCAGAGCCACATATTTTAACCCCTGGACTGCCACAGGGATCTGCAATCTCACCGGTTCTCTTTAACGTGTATACGAGCAAGATTGCAAACGTAGAACCACCAGGGGTTGGAAGGATACTACCATTTGCAGATGATATTCTTGCATATAGGCAGGGGAGAGATAGGGAGCAAATAGCCCAGGAGCTACAGGCGACAGTAGACAAAGTGATTGACTGGTGCAATGAAATGAGTGCTGTCATCCACCCGGAAAAGGCGGCTGTTTTGTGGTGCTCTCTGAACAACATGATTGTGAGAGCGGATGTCCCAAGCCTCGCGATAGATGGTAGAAGCGTCAACAGAGAGAAAAAACTGAAGTATATGGAAATCACACTTGACAGGTGCCTGTCCTTCAAGGACCACGTGGAGACGGTTGTGACAAGATCTCAAAAGGGACCCAATACACTTAAAACTATGGCTGCAATGGACACAGAGCAGAGAATGCTTTTCACACTATACCAGCACTTGATCCTCTCAGTGATTGATTAAGGACTAGGACTGCTCACTGTCTCAAAGCGTCAGCTGGTAAAATTTGAGCGCATACAGAAAGCAATGCAAAATACAAAGCTATGCGGGTCATTCTGGGATGCATCAGAGACACCCCAGTAGTGTGTAGGCGTTACATCCTTGGTATGCCGACTGTTGCTGGTTGGCTCAAGGTGATGCAGGCGAAGGCATACCCCAGATTAGCTGCAGACACAGATCATCCGTTGCATGAGGCGCCTAGACGCAGTTAAGGGTCAGCGATTGATAAGAAGGAAATCATGGACGGCTCAGACGGAGGATACGATCAGACAGGTGTGCATCTTGGAGAACATTAGGTAAAGAGAGGATTGGGTCAGAGTGCCAGCGGAGCAGTTAGATTTGTGCAGAGGTATAAGCACGTTGAGCCGGGAGTGCAGGGAGTGGCCAGCAGGTGCCACGGAAGTGAAAATCTAGCAACTAATACAGGATAATGGTCGCTCGCGTGATGTGATTATCTACACAGATGGGTCGGTGTTGAGAGGTAGTAGAAGTGCCTGGGGGTTCTTAGCAAAAGCTAATGGTCGACGTTTGGTGCAGGAGGGCCTGGCATATAATACCACAACATCTAGCTTAAGAGTGGAGGTGGAGGTGGTCAGTGCAGCTTTCCGCTCTATGGAGAATACGATACACACACACATCGTTATTGTAACCGACTCAGAAAGCATGCTGAGGACAAGCAAGCTTCGTGCAGAGTGGCTTGCCTCGCTTCGGAGCATGCATCGCATGGATGTTTTCCACGGGGCATGCTGGTGTGCTGGGGAATGAACAGGTGGACAGATTGGCTGGCTCTACAATACTTGGTGGAGTATTGCTGCATGACAAGACAGACGTGGTTGCGGCCTTGTGGGAGCACGTGTACACCTCGGAGGAGCAAATGGATCACCATGGTTTGGCAAGAATGAGACAGCGAGGATTGACGATGGGATCTGGCCGACACTCGACGCTCAGAGGAAAGGCGAGACGGACATATAATCATATTTCTTCTTGTATTATTGGTGTTGGAACTCTTCGCTGGCTGCTGAGGTTGGGAACGGAGCGCTTATGGGAATGCCCCGAATTCTGTTATGTTGGTTCCTAAATCAATCAATCAATCAATCAACCAATCAATCAATCAATCAATCTTCTGTCTCGGACATTAGGTAATCTATTACCACTAGAATACGTCTATCGCCTTTCCATTATTCCATATCCGGCAACCGTTTGTTAGACTGATTACCTTTCATAGTTTCATATATGGATTCCCATTCTCCGTAGCACCTCTCTCCTCTGGAATCGTGTCGATCATGTCTGATAGCTGAGTCAGAAACTTTTGCACAAAGACGGATTTTCTACTCCCCGTTGGTCCCACAATCAAAGCCGTAAAAGGATGTTTCCACCTCGGATCTATGACTAATAATACACACCTATCCATCCATGCCACATCCATGAGGTTGGTTTTGCAAGGTCGAACAGGGGACGGGATAACAAACATATAAGGGTTTATATTTATATTTATTTATACCGCCACAAATGATAATTGATTTGCGACCCCCCCCCCCCCCCCCCCCCCCCCCACCCGTAACTACTACTTCGGAGTGACTGCAACAACTATAGGGGTAGCTAACTTCTGTGTATTGTTGGAAAAGTATTTGCCAGAATTGTTCTGTGCAGGCTACAAGTCCTAGGAGATCAAGTCTACCCTGAATCACAGTGTGGCTTTCGACAAAACTGGTCTACCATTTATATGATTTTCTCAGTGCGACACATGCATGAAAAATACCGTGAACAGAATCAATCACTGTTTACTGCCTTCATCGACCTCACAAAGGCATTTGATCTGGTAAGTCGTGAAGGTCTATTCAAGGCATTAAAGAAGATTGGCTGCCCACCAACTCTTCTGTCTATTGTGGAATCGTTTCCACACAGGCATGAAGGGTATAATCAAGTTTGATGGTACAAGTTCAGAAGAGTTTAAAATCAAGAGTGGAGTTAAGCAAGTATACTAGCTCTCACCCTCTTTGGAATATACTTTTCACTTCTACTGAAATATGCCTTTCGTGATCAGGATGGTGGTATATACATTCACTCACGCTCAGATGGGTACAATGCCAATTGAAGGCCAAGACCAAAATTAGGAGAGTACCGATCAGAGAGTTATTTTTGCAGATGATGCTGCAGTTACGACCCACTCTGAGGAAGAATTACAACGTCTACTATCTGAATTCTCCAATGCTTGTTCTGAATTTGGTTTAACAATTAGCAAAAAGAAGACACAGAGTATGTCGCAAGGTGCACATGGGGTACCTTCAATCTTTATTGACGACGCCGAATTAGAGATAGTAGATCATTTTACATATCTAGGATCAGAGGTAAATAGCATAGTATCCCTAGATCAAGACATCAACATCAGGATTGGTAAGGCAGCAACAACAGTGAACAGGTTAAGAAAAAGAGTCTTGGAGAACAGGAAGCTTACTGCCAAAACAAAAGTCCTTGTCTATCAAGCCTGTGTCCTTAGTACTCTTCTTTATGGCAGTGAAGCCTGGACAACTTACTCACACAAAGAGAAACATTTAAAGAGCTTTCATATTCGGTCTACGAAGAATACTTAGTAATTAAGTGGCAAGACAAAATCACAAATACTGAAGTACTAGACAGATCAGGTTGTGTGACGGTTTATTCCATGCTCAGTCTTCTTAGACTTAGATGGATAGGACATGTTAGGAGGATGGATAATGGTAGAATACCAAAGGACATCTTTTTTGTGTGAATTACAAATGGTCGGCTTCTAATACGATACGAAGATGTGTGTAAGCGGCACATGACTTATACATTGGGAGCAAGTCGCCGATGGACGTGTTGCATGGAGGGCAAATATCAGAAATAGAATAAAGACAAAGGAGAAAATTATTGCAGAAAAGTCACACGCCGAGCGTGTGAGACGTAAGATGGTGCATGATGGTGGAAATGACCATGTGTTCACCAGCATCTACTTTGGACGAACATCTACAGCGCGAATTGACCTTATTCGCTACTGCCACGGGTTGTAGTTATTATGCCTTTTCAAAGCACAAACTATCGTCTGTCAAGACGGCAAGGTGCCAATGAGAACAAACAACGGACAATACGAACCTGTGAGAGAACGTACCTATATCTGTAATATAATAATAAAGCGCCAATGTCGAGACAGGTTTAGTCTCCACTAAACTTATAAGTGCCATCAGCCGGACGATCACTGATTTACTTAATGTGGCATGCACTTGGCCCTACATGGGTGATCTTTATCAGCTCCACGTGTGGGTTTCACAATAGACACATTGGGAATTCCAAGGACATGTTGGAAAAGGGCGGGGACTTATCTGAGTTACTTTTATATAGTCATCATCATCATGAGCCCTCCAAACAAGCACACCCGTTACTGTGTATGCAAATAATTCCGATCCTGGTGTTTTGGATTGTCGACAACATTATGCATGATAGACGGGGCTGGAGGGTCATGATCGCCTATGTCTGTGTTTGACCTGGCACTTGAAGAAGAAGGGGAATAAGACGTAGTAGTAGTAGTAGTAGTAGTAGTAGTAGTAGTAGGTGTAGCTGGTAGTCGTATTAGTAGTAGTAATAGTAGTAGTAATAGTTGACGTGCTCCATGGCGAAGGGGTTACGGACGCAGTTTTCGTAATCCCACATACCCGCGTTCCAAACATAGCTTCGTGTGATTTGGCAGCAGACCGCCTCACGTTGTTTTTTTTCTGAAAATGGTATGGTTGGCGGTCGTTCAGAAAAACAAAATGTTGTGGCATATCCTTTACAGGACGTAGCAGTCAACCCCAGCATTGTTTGGCTGATTGTGATCTCATGGCAAATTTACGTTCAGTAGTTTGCCATTGCATTCTGAACAACCGGCATATATACCTTTTCATTAAAAAAAAAAACACCCAACACAGCTGTGTTTCGAATGTAGGTATGCGGGATTATGAACTGCGCCCTTAACCTCTTCACCACAGAGCAGGTCGGTCAGAAAGTAATGGCAACATACTGAACGTTAACTTGCCAAGACATCACAGTCACAAAATGCTGAGTTGACTGAGTCGTCCTGTAAAGGGTTAGCAACTAACTTATTTTAGTAGTAATAGTAGTAGTAGTAGTAGTAGTAGTATAGTTGTAGTAGTAGTAGTAGTAGTAGTAGTAGTAGTAGTAGTAGTAGTAGTAGTAGTAGTAGTAGTAGTAGTAGTAGTAGTAGTAGTATTGGTAGTAGTAGAAGTATTAGAAGGAGATGCAGCTGTAGTAGCAGTATTAGTTGTGTTTGTAGTAGTAGTAGTAGTACTAGTAGTAGTAGTGGGGGGTACGGGGTGTCAGGCATTGGTAGCACCTTTGATAAGGATGACTCATGTCCTTTTCAGGACTCATCCTCCACTGGTCCAAGCCTGACACCCAGCTCGTGCCTGTGGCTCCTAGTAGCTGTCAGCATGCGACAGCGGCCACCCCCCGGGCAACAGCTGTGAGATGCTGGCTAAACCAGGCATGGGTATCCGATTTGGTGTCAAACCAACAGGTAAACTAGGGTATGCCTACCCAGCATGTAAAGACAGGATTCGGCAGACTGCGCGGAAGAAATCATTCCTGATTCAACGGGCAAGACGGCGTTTACCTGCAAAGCGTTGTGGAACGTAATGAGCACGGCAAGGCACGTAGAGCGCCCTGGTCATCCACTGCACTTGTATTCGTCTCCAGTCGTCTCGACTTGTCGTGCCACTGGACTCAGATGGACTCAGGCGAGAGAGTGAGGTCGACGAATTGCGCAACTTTTCCTCACTTTAATTAGTTAGTTAGTTAGTTAGTCGACAGATCATCCTCGTTGCACATCGAACCATTCAGTCCATAAGTGCTCGGATCCCCTCCTCAGCAAATCCCGCAGCGTGTAGCGGCTAACGACGCCAGTTCTGTGTTGGTTTATCAATCTTCTTTGGCTTCCTGCGTAGTGTTCTTGTTTGGCCACCCCTCTTTTAATTTGCTGCTCCCGCAGTCTGGCCATTGTTGTAGATTCACAGTCATCACTTGGTTCTCGCAAAAGTCTCACTTCTCGTAGAGCATTCAGAATGTCAGCCTGGTCCATGGCGCGTCCGCCCTCCACAGTAGCCTCACCTGCTAGCTTGTCAGCCCGCTCATTTCTTTGTACTCCCGCATGACCTGGCACGAAGATGAAACTAATCTTTGCCAGCCGAGACAGCTTCAGAGGCAGCAACCATTCTCTTCGGATCGACCCCTCCTCTATCCTCTTGATCATGTTCATTGAGTCGCTAAGGAAACAAGCCCTAGTGAATGTCTGTGTCTCGAGCCATGTTATTGCTTTACTTACTGCCATGACTTCCATGGTCAGGCTACTTGTGGTTTCAGTGAAAGCACCAGAGTCCTCCTTCACAGTTCTCCCTCCGGCCCGAGCTGTAAAGGCCCATGAGCTTCTCACATGTCGGACGACCGACCCATCTGTGTAGATGACCGCGTCACCGTATAGCGAATTCTCGAAAATCAACGCTTGTACTTCAGCCTCAACAGCAGCCGGATTTTCTAGTCTGCATTTTCTATCTAGTTGGATGCAAACTGAAAAGGATGTGCAGAAGTCTGTTGGCACTTGCACCCACTCCTCGCCAGGTTCTAAGTCCTCAAGTGAACACACCTGTTGAAGAATGTCTTCGGCTTGACCCATCCACGACCGTCCTCTTTTTAACCTGCTGCCCTTCACCTTCCTAATTTCACTATGCAGTGGATGTTGTGTGTCTGCGTTAATTCTGAGGTAGGCGCGTGCCCTGCAAACTTGTATTCTCTCTTCAATGGTTGGAAAATCAAGAAGGTAGCGCATCGCCCTGCATGCTGTATCTCTTGTACATCCAAGAATAATGCGCATAGCTTCATTCTGTATCCTTTCCATCCTTTCTATCTGCTTATGGCTGAGAGTCAGGATTGCCATTGCATACTCCAAAACAGACATGACCAGCCCCTCGTACAGAAGACATAGATGGCGCTGCTCACAGTTTGCTGCCGCCATCACCCGCATGGCTGCCAAACCCCGCTTGGCCTTTGTTATCACCTGGTCTATGTGCACATTATAAGCAAGGCTTCGATCAAACCGTATCCCCAGGTAATTCATTGCCTGCGTTCTTACCACCGTCTCTGAACACAGCATTACAGTTGGTGTTGGATTGTTGACAATATGATTATTCAACGAGAACATCATCGGCATACGACAATGTCCTGCCAGGTCCAGTGATCTGCTCACTGGTGATTCTCACTGTGTAGGCGTTGAACAGTACCGGAGATAATGGTGATCCCTGTGGTAGGCCAGGATATATTGTTGTTGGTTCCGAAGTCCAACTGCCACATCTAAAAACTACTTTCCGTTGGTAGAGGGCTGCAGCGATCCAACTAAGGAGGAATGGACTTACGTTTAGTTCAAGAAGCTGAAACATTAAAAAATCCAGTGGTACTCTGTTGTATGCGTCCTCAAGATCAATCGCTGCAGCAACGGTTTCAGTGCCTGAGTGGAAACCTTCATAGACATCATGGGCAAAGACTGCTGCATTGGTCCAGGTTTCTCTTTTTGGACGGTACCCACCCAGGGTAGGTGGGAAAACACCTTGCCTCTCTAGTTGGCTTGATATTTTCCTGGCAATTACCTTCTCCAGCAGCTTGCCTATTGTATTCTGCATGGTTATAATTCGATATCCCTGAATTTTTTTGTGGTCTTTGTCAGGCTTCGGCAAGGGAATCAGATAGCTGTGTAACCATTCCTCCTTGATGCTAGCACTCCCTATACTGTTGTTGTACATGTCTGCTAGTTTCTCTAGCTCATTGTCGGTACATCCATTTATGTCGTCGTATCTTATGCCATCAGGACCTGGAGCATTGTTTTTTGATCGTCGAAGCACAACATTGATTTCTTTCACTGTCACTGTGTCTTCCTCCGAAGTGTTCTGGGCCTTGCATATGTCTGAGGTGACCTCCTTGGACAGATTTCGGCCTCCCATGTCTGTCTGGTTGACCTGCTCAAGGTAGCGTTCAAAGAGGGCTTTGCCCTTGTCCTCGACAGTCCTCTGCCAGGTGAGGTCAGCACCTTGGAAGTCTGAAATGCTCTTATTCTTGACTACACCATTCATGCTTTTATGTAGTCGCCAGAACAATTTCAGTGACTTGTCTGTGCTTACCCTTTGACACACCTCTGCCCATTTTTCGCTTTTAACCACCTTGACCAGATTTTTGAAATTGCTTACTTTTGTGTGCATCTCTCTTTCTAAGTGCAAGCAGGGACTAGGATGATCAGCTCTGTTCTTCTTGGCATTTTGCCATCTCCTTACAGCACTACGCTTATCCACCCAAGCCTTCTCCACCTCGAAACTCCACCACGGTGGCTGCTCCCAGCTTTTTTTCCTGCCCTGAAACGTTCTGCGCTTGTCACGTCTTATTTTACTCACCACATCTTGCCCTGTACTGTCATACTGGAACGTCTTTACCTTTAGCTTGTGCTGCCTGGTTCGGCCTTTCTCCACCAATATGCTGCAAGGGTGGTGGTCGCTGCCATGGTGTCCTAGGACACCCCATCTACACACTGTATTGAGTGAAGGTGAAACTAGCGCCAGATCAATAGCACTGTCCTCATCGCCTGGACGGCTTGCTGTCCTGGTGACACAGCCACTGTTGATACAAACCAGGTCGATGGTTTCCAGTGCAGTCTCGAGCTCCTCCCTTTGAGTATTGGAGGAAGTGTTTCCCCATGATCTGCCTTTAGCGTTGAAGTCACCACAGAAAATAACATTTCTCTCGTGGCCTAATATGCCACTTAAGCACTGCCACTTCTGGGCGTCCATACTCGTATTGCGGGCATAAACATTAACCAACACGAATGGTATACTGGAATGAACTCTCAACGCCTGCATTTGTATATCGTCACTGTCCCAACTGGACATGTCTAGCTCTGACGCCACCATACTGTCGCGAAAGAGAATCGCCGTTCCCAGATGTCGTCTGTTGTAGAAACATTTGAAGCCGGCAATTCGGAGTAGCTGATCGCCCAGTCTCGTCTCCTGGAATGCTACAATGTCTTTCCTGTAAACTAGGGTTTCTAAAATAGAGCCCCGTTGTTTTACACTGGCACAGTTCCAATATAGAATACGGATGTTCCTGAGTCCTAGACGGTGACACTTGAGTCTAAAACGTCTCAAACCACCGCGCTTACCTTGCTTCTTTGTCCCTGCGCGGCTACCACGCTGCTTCGTTATGTTGACTGCTGATCGCTCGGAAAACACACGTTCTTCCGCCATGTTGAAAAAACGTAAACACAGACTGCTGAGAACCACACACGCTGCTGAAAATTCACTCAAGGATGGCTTCGCTCGATGCACGAACTCCGTAGCACCCGCGCAGATCTTGAGTAGAAACTCCTGGTTTTACATCCTGGCACACCAATTACACGCAAGAGATGAATAAATCCATCCCCTACGCGAAAAAGTTAACGAAAACAAAACAA
Source organism: Cepaea nemoralis (assembly GCA_014155875.1). Lineage (NCBI taxonomy): Eukaryota > Metazoa > Mollusca > Gastropoda > Stylommatophora > Helicidae > Cepaea > Cepaea nemoralis. Next base: position 18,269 of record JACEFZ010009127.1, read on the forward strand.
CACGACCGTCCGTCGCCATCTTGAAACAGGAAAAATCTTCCTTTTATTCCCTCACTTTAATCCAAGTCATCGCGCAAGTAATTCTTCATCCAACGTCATATTAAAGTTAAAAGCTGAAAGACCGCCTCAAGCCAAATGCTGCAGCTAAACAGGATACAGAAACAGAATGGAGAGCCCTAAAGGAAATAATTTACAACACTGCTATGGAAATCCTGGGTCCAGCCCCCCGAAAGCATAAAGACTGATTTGATGAAAATTCCGAAGACATCAACCAATTGCTGGCCGAGAAACATCTTCTCCTCAAGGCACATTTGAATGACCTAAAGTCAACATAAAAAAAAGATGCCTTCAAGAACATTCAGAGAGTAGTGCAGCAGAAACTTCGGCACATGCGGGACTCCTGGCTGAGCAGCAAAGCTGATGAAATTCAGGGCTTTGCTGACAGACATGATATGAAAAACTTCTACGACTCACTGAAAGCGGTCTATGGTCCTACATCACCAGGCATAGTTCCCCTCCTCAGTGCAGATGGGGGAACATTGATCACCGATAAGAAAGAAATCCTTCAACGCTGGGCAGAGCATTTCAGCAACATCTTAAATGCAACTTCCTTCTTCGATGATGAAACCATCAACTGCCTTCCTCAAGTTCCTACCAATGAGACACTTGATGACCTGCCAACCATAGTGGAAGTAAACAAAGCCATCCAGCAACTCTCCAGCGGCAAGGCACCGTGTCCGGACTCCATCCCAGCAGAGATATACAAGGCAGGTGGGCCGGTCCTAACAGAGCAGCTTCACCAAGTCTTTACAAACATATGGGTGAACGAGACCATGCCACAAGATTTCAAGGATGCGTCAATAGTCCACCTTTACAAACGTAAAGGAAACCGCCAATCCTGTGACAACCACCGAGGCATCTCCTTGCTTTCAATTGCAGGGAAGATACTCGCCAGAATTCTTCTCAATCGCCTCACAGCCCATCTCGATCAAGGTCTTCTTCCTGAGAGTCAGTGTGGCTTCAGAAAAGAACGTGGAACTGTTGACATGATTTTCGCTGCAAGGCAGCTGCAAGAGAAATGTCAGGAACAGAACTGCGAAATGTTCTCCACTTTCATTGACCTTACCAAGGCTTTTGATACAGTCAGCAGAGAAGGACTGTGGAAGATTATGGCAAAATATGGCTGTCCACGAAAGTTTGTCCAAATAGTGCGGCTATTTCATGATGGCATGCAGGCAAGAGTACAGGAAAATGGCGAACTGTCTGAACCCTTTCCTGTCACCAATGGAGTGAAGCAAGGATGTGTCCTGGCACCAACACTGTTCAGCCTCATGTTTTCAGCCATGCTGATGAATGCCTTCGAGAACGACGACATAGGAATAGACATCAACTACCGTATGGATGGAAAGTTATTCAATCTCAGAAGGCTGAAAGCTAAAACCAAAATTAACAGCGACACCGTCAGAGAGCTCCTGTTTGCTGATGATTGCGCTCTGTACGCCAACTCAGAGGCGGACATGCAACATAATGTTCTCAGCTTTCTCACATGCCTGTGCTAACTTTGGGCTCAATATCAACTTGGAGAAGACTGTAGTTATGTACCAGCCAGCTCCAGAGAATAATCACACTGTGCCGAATATCAAAGTGAATGATCATAGATTAAGTGTTGTGGACAAATTCACCTATCTTGGCAGCACTGTGTCACAAGCTGCCACAATTGATGACGAAGTGA